>JAOVVB010000037.1:29129664-29144796 GCA_028570985.1 Heterobranchus longifilis | reverse complement strand
AGATAGACAGATAGATAGATAGATAGATAGATAGATAGATAGATAGATAGATAGATAGATAGATAGATAGATAGATATTCAAACAGGCAGATAAGTAGGCAAATAGATTTAGTATATATGGTTGGTTTTGGGAATCCTTTGCAAAATCTAAGCAGTTTTGTGTCCATAAAAAAAAGTTGTAAGTACAGAGTTATCAGATCCTTAGAGTTTAAATCACCTAAAGTAAAAAGCTTTCTTTTCTTCTCAGTCTTGCTCTTTTCTTCAGCAGGTGTGTCCGACTGATCATTGTCATGTATCCTGTAAAAAATAATGTAGTGGCACTGCTTGTGGAGTATGCAATAAAATCGATACTGAAAATATTTGTCAGGATTTGTGCTGTAACTGCTGTACCCGTACAGTGGAGTCTGGGAAATTGAAAAACCCAGTGGCAGTCCATTTGATATCTGTGTAGAGGCACATTTTTTTTCCCCCTGGGTCATTTATTCATGTCAGTCATAAGACTGTGCTGGCTGAGTCTAAATCAATAAGACTGCACTGACGTCTTTTCTAGGGTTTTAGTTTTTAAATCCAGCCACTAGGGGGCAGAAAAGGTCTTAAGACTGTTCAGTGTGTCTTATGTTACATTGTCTAACACACTGTAGGCTACAAATAATCTGACCGTCCCACCGGAATAGATTCAGGGCTCACATTTATCAGGTAAGCAAGTAGCATTTAAAAGTTGAAAATCCCGTTGTAAATTATAAGCTTGTTAGAGCGGGCACCAACAATTGTAGCTGAGAAGAGATGATACTGCTTGGTTTGGGTTGTTAGAAAGTGCACCATTCAGCAAAAAGTGTGAGACCGGCTGAAGCTTGTCATGGTTTGCTTGTTGATCCTTTAACAGAATGATGAACTGTCATCCTGGTCCTCATTAGTGCCAGCATCTCTGCTTTTAGCATCCTTGCTCTCTATGATCAGGTCTTTGGGTATTGGCAAGAGTGTTAGAATTGTGCCCTGTGTGTATGTGCGTTCATTAAAGGGGTGAGGGTATGAGTGCCTCGCATGTAACAGAATCTCAACGTGATGTGCAGCCACACTTTAACGGGGTAAATATAGCTGCAGCATCCAGTTCACGAGACCCTCCCTGCCCCACTTGATCAGAGGGAGAAAGATATTCATTCCTAATATTAATCACCCCTCCATACTGCCACACATAGCCCAAATGCCAGGATATATCACATTGCTAACAGCTCAGAAGATAATAGAAACCTCCCTGTGTTGGATTTGTCACCTTTACTGCCACTGGTGCCTCTGCTAAAATTGTATTTCAGGCATGATTTTCCATCCCACTTGTAATTCTACAAAAATCACGTACTGGTGCATCAGCACGCTCACACCTGTACTGCACTAATTAGCTCAGAGCAGTGCAGACCTCAGAATAGACTCATTTTTGCTCCCAAGTTGGAGTCGGAATTGAGGTCACATGGCATCGGTGCTTCAGTCTAGCCATTAGGTCAAGGCTTATGAACACACCCTTGCTGGACGAATTGATTGGCGAGCTTTAAACCATAACTATGTTGATGATGGCGCTGTAAGTCTATTATTATCAGGCCTGGCAGAATAACCATGCCTTTTATGGCCCCATTAAATGTGTTGAGTCTTACAGTCATACATCAAGGTGACATCAAGCGAAGGATCATACTTTCCACATACTGTAGCTTGAAGATAGCTCGACTCACTGTCTGCGTGTAGATTGCGTGCTTATTTTTTAGCGCACTAATAACTAGGAGTTATGAAAGTTACAATACAAGCCCATATATTATTAATACAGGAGTCTGCTGTCATCTTGTCTCTTTCCAGAGATCTTAAAGCATATTCACTGGCCTATTAAGTAAGAATCATTAAACAACAGCATCTGTGTTCTTTTTCCTCAACATACAAATAAAGATTTGAAATGTTCTTGTTGCACTTGTTCTCTCAAGTAATTAATCAAGGCAGTGCAATATTCTCATTGTGTACGAACTCATTGCTCATTGTTGCAGGAGTCTGAGCAATATCCGTTCTCATCCTGGTCATAAAGGTTATGAGTTGACATAGGATATCGATGTCCACACGTTAGCAGAACTGCTCACTTTGCTAACACTATAGTGCAGTATAGCAGTGCATTATCAGAAGATCACATTAAGTTGATTATATGTTAGCTTTATCCTGATAAAATCTATGAGCTGAGCTATGTGTGTGTGTGTGTGTGTGTGTGTGTGTGTGTGTGTGTGTGTGATATTAGCCAAAGTAGAATAGGAAGTGGCAAGCTAGCTGAACAAAGTTTTAGGCACTATGGTGTACCATGAATACCAGCAATGAGATACAGGCTAAATAAAATAATATAAAAAATAGTTTCCAAATGACCATAACACAAAACCTAGAACTCTTTACACTAGTGCTGATGATCATTTTAAATCTACTACTAATTCTAGCAACAGCCTTCAAGTAAAATTATACCAGAGATGATTAATGAAAGGACTGACTAGTTTTACTAATGTATAACATCAGCTCTATGCATTGTGTAAAAGTACCATAACACCAAGATATTCAGTTAAATAAATTAGTAAATAACATATTTTAAGCTTAGGTTTATGTGACAGTCTCTTCAAACTAGTTTAGTTACATCATGATAAGTACAGTCTAAACTAACTCATTCACACATACAATCGCAAAATGAGTCTATGCCAAGACAATTAGCTAATAAACCTTCAGAAAGTCAAACACATATTCTGCTACCTTTTTCCTGTTCAATGTAATTTCTTGCTGTCTCAATTTGCTATATACCTTGTGCCAGTGATTTTTGCTGGCCTTATGGACTCTCCAAACTATAAACCGACACTATAGACGTGTCAGTTTTAGCCTGAAGTGCCATTTTAATTTCTCATATTTATGGTCTTATAAAAAAACAAACATCAAGAGTCAATAAAATGCAAGAGTTGCTTACATTAAGTGTTTTTCTTTATTCTTTGGCATGTCCACAGGTTGGTACTTTCTCTCACTGCTGTATATTGGTGGTTGTTGTTTTAATACAATGATGCTTGGCCTGAGGAAGATGAAGAGAGAGAGAGAGAGTGTGGGTGTGTGTGAGTGTGTATTTTAATTAATTAAGGATGTAAATGCATTACATTTGTGTGCCATGAGGATTATATTTGAAGCTCAAGCTGATGCTTTGGAGGAACAAGGAAAGCCCATAAAGCTGGCATTTGCCATCATAGACATTTCTCACAGATGATGACTTAGAGCAATCTAATTTCGTACAAACTCATCTGAAGCTTGATGGGATTCAGTTCTGCAGATGGGACCACAGATTCCTCTACACGGATGGTAATTTGCGCACCTTTTATACTTTTAGGCAGGACGTACAGTAGCAACTTTTCCATGCATTAACACACAATAGGGGTGCATTAAGTAAATATATTATACTAATATCTTAAGTTCAAGTGTTACATCAATGTTCATATTTTGAATAGTTGTCAACATCGCTTATTTTAACAGATTTATCGTTCTTTCATATTATTTTCTTTTCCTTTTCAGTAAATGCCTGTGCACTTTCTAAGAAAAATTTGAGTCACATATTGAAGTGTTGCCTTTATTTATTTTTCTGAGTAATAGGATTTCATTGTAGTTTTTTTTTTTTTTTAAATCGCTCAGGATTTAGACTACGGAGTGAATACTGTACAGGAAAATATTTGCATGTGAGAAATGCAAAACTCATGCAGGCTCCAGTATACGTGCTGCTGATTTTGTGTGTCTTCTTTGTTACTGTATATTCAATTAAAGGTAAAGCAATTGAAAGCATTAATTAAACCAGTGCTGCTTTCAAATACACAAAAAGGAGAGGTATAATCAGTGTTTTCATTACCTTTGTGAAGAATGAATTCTTCTGCAGCATTTTCTCTCCAAAGCACACTATAGAAACATGCCAAGAGTTTTAACATGGAGTGCTGTGCTTTGTAATCATTACTGCATTTGCATACATGTTCCATAACAGGAATTTACATGGCAGACATACCATATCAAGTAACGTGAAGCTAACAATAAAGGTTTCTGTTCAAAAATAATGTAAACAGAACATACAGTATAACAGTACTGTGCAAAAGAAGGTACCCTGTGATTTTTAGTACAAACTTTGTTATAGATTTGTTTTTTTAAATTGTATGACTATTATTTAGTTTATTGAGTCAGTACAAAAACATTTCTGATTTTTAAACGTCAGTAAGCCAGAGAAGGACACAGCATATTATATAAGTGAGAACCTTTTAGACAAAAACAATTTTGGAGCTGCTGGCTTTTGTATGCATAAATGGAGCAGGTAGAACAGGCAAAGTCCTCAGAAGACCTGTGGGGGATGCAGGACGTGCAGGATGCTCAGTAAAACCGACTGCACAAATTGTACCTGACACTAAAGGGTCCACAAAGCAGCGTCACACCAAATATTGACCTTGTTTCATTAATTACTGTTTAATTTACTGTTTTAAATTTTTTCTACTTTTTCACAATAATGTACTGTATAACCATGAATTATATTTTGATATGGTCTCTCTACCAATAAATGGAGACCTCTGGAGTGTCAGTAATGTGATTAGCTGTATTTTCGAGTTCAAGAGAGTTCCTTGAGGGAAAGAAAAAAGAAAGCCTGGTGAGGAAATGGCTGTTCATAGCTGTCATAACAGAAGCTAAGTTGCGATCAAACATAAAGTAGAACCAGTTAAAGCATAATGGTTATTAATAAAAGAAAAAAATGAATCATTGGCTAATTACACAATTTAAGGATGTGCTATTGTTGGAAACCGATCAACTTTCAAGTGGTAAGACTAGACAAAACATGAACACCTTTCATATTTAACATCCACTTTCTAATTCACACTTCTTAGCCTAATATTAGACTAAGTATTTGCATGCCTTTTAATGAATAGTGGATATTGAACACCTTTTGATAGTTAGCCGTTGATAAAAATGCAGTGGATATAAAAAAATATATATTTTTTTAACTATTGGCTTTTAATGCCACCCTTTCAAGTTAAAGCTTATTTTAAAAACCACTGCTGCCTGACATGTTTTACACTTAATACGACAACTCAAATGTGTTGTGTTCCCATTTTTCGCTACCAGTTCTTCATCACTTTTCGTGCTCACATTTTCATTCCTCACTTTCACTCCAGCTGACTTAACAGCTCAATTTCTTCAGTAAAACCTAATGATAGCAGTGTTTTTGGCTGCTCTCCTGTGAACACAGATGTCAGCACACACACACACACACACACACACACATACTCTCTCTCTTTCTCTCTCTCACACACAAACTCTTACTTTCTCTCTCTCTCTCTGTAGTCACCTGTATGAGAGTCTATTTATTGTAGATTTTGCCTAATAAACGTGTAGAAAGATTTGAGTTGGCACCAGAGGAAAACAAAAGGCTGCTTTTGATGATCTTGCATGTAGAACGTGGCTATAAGTCTGTCTGTATTTCATACAACACGAATGAGAAAAAGGCATTGCATACAAGGCATTGCTAACATAATCTAGCCAGAGGATAAGGAATGACACGCTGGTGTATTACATGACAAGCTTGGTTGACATGGCTTGATTCTGTACACTTACCGGCAGCCATTTAATATTCCGTGCATGTGTCTTTAAGATCATTTAAGCTGGTTCTTTTCCACTCCTGGTTACACTTTAGGGTTGCATTTGCTCGTTTCACTGGCAAGCTGCCCGAATTGTCTTTGCTAGCACCATCACTAGCTAATGCAGCTTGATTCCCAAGACAGAGTTGCTAGCTGAATATTTAATAGTTTATAGCAGGATGCTTTTAAGAAATGATGTTGACCTAGTTACTGCATAATTGAAAAATGCCAAAGTTGAGCAGAAATTATAACAAAATTATTACTTTTTTTTTATTATTACAAAATATCCTGTTAGGTGTAGTAATGTTAGCAACATGGTTTTTTGAGAGAGAAAAAGCAATGCGCGAATTATCTCTGTGAAAACGTCAATGCAAATGAATATCTACCAATCAGCCACAACATTAACATCACCACTGCGTGAAGTGAACAGCATTGATTGCCAACTAACTATACACCAGCATGGCAACAGGATCATGGGCACTCATTGTTCACTCATGCCTGTGGGGACCAAAGGCTAACCAATCTGCACCGATTCCACAGAAAAGCCAATGCAGCAAAATAAGTCAATACTGGCCATGACAGAAAGGTATCAAAAAACCCAGTGCACCACATCCTATTATGCACAGGGCCCAGCAGGCAAATAGTGCAAGCCCGCCGACACGCTCCTCCAAATACTCAGATCCCAATCTGATATAGCACCCATGGGATACACTGGACAAGTCCAATTCATGGACCTCCACCCCTTCACCCACAGCACCCAAAGAATCATCTGCTAATGTCCTGGTGCCAGACACAACAACACACCACCAGAGTCCCAGTCTCTGAGGCCAGAGCCACCTCGGTGGCACAAGGGAAACCCAACTCCTAGGTGGTTATAATGTTAATGGTTTTAGTGCTATGGCTGATGTATTTTAGTATAAAATGTTGAGTCATGTACAGCAGACATGCATTTTCAGGTCAGTCTGTCTCCCATGTTTCTGTCCTTAACCTCAGCTGTACATTAACACTAGTCACTCTTCTTTCTTTCTTTCTTTCTTTCTTTCTGAGTAGTTCATGACACAAAGTCTAGACAGGTACACACATGCTCTCAGTGCACCCCAGGCTGAAACAATCTTGTTCTTTTTATATACATTAAAATACAAGTCTTGCACATGCACAAGCAGCATATATTCCTTTAACAGACCATGGCTTCATGGGTGGGCAGAACATACAGTATATTTAATATACATCAATACACCAGGTCCCTGTGTGCTGCCAAAGAGAATGACAGCCTGCGTTTGTCTGTAAACACAGCATATATTTTGTGTGTGGCGGTGTAGATGTGTATGAATGCACATGTGGATCACTTGGTTGTGGAGCAGAAACCAGAAAGCAGGCTTGGTGAAGCAGACGGTGATGGATGAGAGGATTGAGGGATCACGGCAGTACATGCAGGCATTCGTTAAGCATGTAACTGCTGTCAGGATGCTGCCTGAGGGGCTTTTGTCATTGTCAAAGCACTGTGTCACACAACCTAACAGTGCAACACCAGCAGCAACTATTTTGATAGTCAAATAATCTAAAAATTATTGAAATGTAATTGACTATGAATCGTACAATTATAACAAGCGCTCATTTAGCTACAAGCCTTTAAATTCGGCTTCAGGTTGTTACAGACGTGCTGTTTAAGAATAAAGACAATTAAGCTGGATACTTCATTCAAAATTAAAAATCAAAATGATATAAAATAAGATCTGTTGAACTCTAAAAACAAGTATAAGCAAAGTAGCAGCAATAAACTAGAACAATTACTTAAACTTTGCAGATGGCAATTATAGAAGTTAAGTTTAAATACAAGGACTGTACTGAAAGTAATGAAAAACGGTCAAAACTTTTTTATTAACTGACATTGCTTGTTCAAATTGCACATTCTAGCTCTATACAAAAGTACTACTTAATGTAGTCTCCATCACAAGCGACGCATTTGCACCATCATTGAACGCAGCTCTTGAATCTTCTCTGAAAATCCCCTTCGCCGCAGTTGATGGTCTCCCACTGCATGGTGTGTCTTCAGTGCTGGTTATACCTTGTTTTTAACCTTCACTCATCTATGCACATTGCTTGTCAGTGGTGTCTTCTCCATACACATTCTGTGGCTTTCTGTGGATATTGGAATGCCTGCATCCAATGACGGAAGAACAGGAAGAGGACTTACTATAAAGGAAGGACTCACTTAATAAAAGGTTTTGCCCACTACAGCCCTCATTAGGAAACCTGAAATGAAGTCTGTGGCCAAGCTGTGTAAGATGCAGGTAAAGTGGGAAATTATACACGCTTGAGAAAAGTGTAGCTAATCAGTGACTGTTGTTGAGAGCTGGGAAACAATATAAAAAAATTAAAAAGAGTTAAAGAGAGAGAGGAGAGAAAAAGTTGCGTGCTGATTGTCTTGTAGCCCCTTGCACAGTGGACTCCACAGGGTATTAAACCATCTTAAGTAAGATTCCAAACTGTAGGGAGCAAAACTGCTCAGTTCGCAGGGAACTACAAACAGTGAAGGGAACAACTGAACATGGTTCATCACCTCACTGATGACAAGCTAAATTACCCATCAGTCACTGCGCCTGGCTGGAGTGCAAAATAATCTTGAGCTCACGTGAGACCTGGCATTAATTTCACGCACCATTCATTATTATCAAGCATACCATACTGTAATATTACTATTACAGCACTTGATAAATAATAATTTGTACTGTAAGTATCTGCATATATTTTTAAGCAATACATTAATAATATATAGGTTATTTATCTGCATAATATTTGTCATTTTGGACTGACATTGTCCATATGGTAAATTAATAAATAATTTATGAATTATTAATAATTATTAATAAATACACGTACTCTATACACATCTCTGTTTTTGTCTCAGTATATAATCAGCATTTTATCAATAGTATGTCATTTTCACAATATCAGCAAAAAGGTTTCTGATGTTCTTATCTTACTAGGGAAAGGCATGAGAGGCTTGAAAGGAAGTGATGTCTGTGTTGGTCATGTTGCAGGGGTCTTTTTTTGTCCAAGGAACTTCCTTTAACTGATATTTCCTGCACAGGAAGCAGGGAGCACTAAGAACATTTTGAAGTACCCTATGGAATGGAGCACAGCCAATATGTATGTCATGTGCATCACTGAGGAGAATCTGAAAATATAAAATATAATCTCACAGCAACAGACATACAATTTAGCCACACTCTCCTCAAATATGTATGTTTTCCTGCTTACCTGATTCTGACTCCCTCCACAAACTGGCACCTGACCATTTTACCTCAATACAAAAGAACAGGAAGAGGGACCAAAGGACCCCACCGCCACAAAGTCTTTTTTCTCAATTCAAGTGTGTTTTTTTTTTGGGAAGTTTTTGACTGTAAAGGTGGTGTCATTATGTTAATCTTTACTTCAGTAAACCTTACGTTTTATGTCAGAACATTTAAGGTTATCATAAAAAACACTTTTGACTTTGACAGTTTGGTTTATTCACAATTCAATAAGGTGGCAAATTATTTGGTAATCAATTCAATTTAAAAATGTGTTATAAACAAAAGCATCTACACCCTGATAAATACATACAGTTATTTAAGTTAAACAAAAAGTTAAAGAATTGGTTGAGAATTAGAGGACTCAACTGTGATCCAACAAGACACGGAAAAAAAAAGTTTTACTTTTAAGCAGGCTTGACCGAGCAGTCAAATACGATGGCTTTCCTTGGAACTCTGCCTGGTAGGCTGTCTTGTCAACTTCCACTTGGAGCTCAGCATAGAAGGCCTCTGTTTGTTTTTAGGGGGCAGTTGGTTAAGTGGGTTAAAGCTCTGGGTTACTGAGCAGAAGTTCAGGAGTTCAAGCCCCAGCTCCATTAGTCTACCACTGTTGGGCCCTTGGGAAAGGCCCGTAACTCTGTCTGCTCCATGGGCACCGTTTCATAGCGAACCCTGTGCTCTGACCCCGGCCCCCTAACTCTGATATGTGAAGAAAAGAATTTCACTGTGCAGTAAAGTACAATATGTGTGACAAAGTTTATTTCTTACTCCTTGTGCTGCCCTGTAGCTCATCTGCCTCTATCCGACTGACATGGTAGCTATAACACTCTCTCCAAACATAGCCAATCTCTCAACCCAAAAAAATACTGTCTCAATTCTAAGCAAGTAGAACATCTTGTTTATGCCTTCAGCTAAATCCTTCAAGTTCCCCATGCTAGGATGTTGCTGGGCAATCAGGAATTGCGCTCATTTGAGTGCCGTTTTAATAAGCCAGGACTGCAGGAGCATCACCCAGTCCTCTTTGCTGGGTTTCACCTCCACCAGGGTATCCCAGTGTAGCTGACATTGCTGGATGTTGTAGCGACAACAAATAGCACCAGAGTGTATCTGCTGCATCACGCGGACAGTCTTCCTTTCTGTCAATAATATATAAGGCAAGAATGTAGGCGCAGATATGTCTTTAATAGGCACCAAAGCTTAAAAAGAAGAAGAACTAAGGCTTTGACCATAAACTCGAAGTAGAGTCAAATTCTAATGCTTAGTATTCGTTAACACAACAGAAAAGAGACAAACGTTAGAATCCAGAACTTGAATGCACATACAAATCAAGAAACAAACTTAACACTGGAGCCTTGTAATTTAATCGATTATGCAGTTGAATTGATCGTTAGTTGGTCGATTCAGTAAATTAAATTGTTGGGGCAGTTTTTGATTCAGAATCGATTCATACTTTTTAAATTATTTATATAAACTTACAAATGTTAAACATTCATGTTATAGTTGCACATACTTGCATTTTGCAAAGAATTCACTTCTTTTTTTAGTTTGCATGATTGTTGCAATACTGCCACCTACTGAACTGGAGTGTGGAGGAAAAGATTATAGGGCAAGAAAAGGATTATCACTTTTTATGGGAAACGGTATTTAAACTAACAACACAAGTTACACCGAATTTTAGTACTTATTACAGGTAGGCCCCGTCTTACGGACATTCGAGTTATGAATTTCCGCAGATACGAACGAACCATGGGTCAATCACGGAAGTAGCTCACATGTATTATACAAAAAGTAGACACTGCAGTACACTAGATACCAATATTAACAATTATCTACAATATTTTCAGTGTGTAAGTGAATGCATAAAACATCCAAAGTAAGGTATGTGTTGGCGTGTGGGTTTGCGGGAGAAATGAGTCGGCCTCACCCGTTTCAATAAATCAGTTCGGGAACACAGTGATAGAAAATGTCTGTCCTGTAAAGCTGTCCTGATGGTGTATAGTCCTAATTTCGGAAAATACTGAACAAAAACAGTTCACAGTCCAAAACAGTGGAAAACAGCTCTGAGACAAAATGGCGTCCGGGATTCCCCTTGTGATTTAAAGGCACAGAGACAACACTGTTACATTTCACATACCAGTAAAATCCTAGATTGCCAGCAACTTAGTTTGTGACTAGAACTTGGTATTAACTACAATCTGAGCCTATGGCTCCTCTTTCTCTCTCTCTCTCTTGCTTCAAGATTTTGTGGTGTGTGTGTGTGTGTCTATGTCTACACAATAACCCCCCTGCTCCCCCGGGTCCTCCTCTCCCCTCTCTCGTCTCCCATACACAGCCTGATTCTTTTCAAAAGGTAAAGTGCAGGTTAATTAGTTCATAATTTTTATATTAAGATTTTTGGGTTGTGGAACGAATCATCAGAGTTTTCATTATTTCTAATTGAGACACAATGCCATCCGGGATTTAAGGGCACAGAGACAACTCTATGATGTCTGAGTGTGTGAGATTCATTTCCTTAGGCACAGTTATGGGTTTTGGCCACATGATGGCAGAGTGAGGAAAAGGGGCAGATATTTAGTCAAGTGGATTGGTATCCGTTGTCTGTTCATGTCAAAGGCGTATAAGGCTCACTTTGTCAGACTTAAGAACAAATCCGACTTACGAATGTGCCTCCGGGACGGAACTCGTTCGTAAGTAGGGGACTATCTGTGTATACTTTTAGTAGTTGTTAATATGTTAAAACACAGAATAAATATAGCTGGTTGAAACAAATCAGACTGTAAAATGTAGTGCTACTAAATCAAATAGAATTTAAAATAAGAGTATCCAAAAATATAATCATATCAAGATTCTATGATTCGCAGTTTTACTTATCACAGGTGGCATAATTCAGGGCAAGTGACTCACTGGCTGATAGGATAATCAGTGCTTGAGCATTCACCAGCGCTGATGTTGGATAAGCAAAGGAATTAATTTAATTTCTTTGATCTCGACCTGCGTGTGTGTGTGTGTGTGCGTGTGCGTGTGTGTGTGTGTGTGTGTGTGTGATGTTCTGTTACATGAGCAGCTTTCTCTACCCACTCCAGAATGATTTCGGTGTACATAGGCCCTGGCATACTGAAAAATTATAAATAAACTTGATGTGATTTGACTTGATTTTTGAGGGAAAATAGTTGAACGTCAGTCCTTATTCTGCATAGTGTGATGTTACTGACTTTAGCACATACAGTAATAGCGATATTAACTAGATTTCCACACGCTGACGCCATGAGCGGTGACTGAGTAGTGTAATGATCAGAATATCATGCCCTTGAACAAGGCCCTTAATTCTATCATCCTGTGGGGTGTTGTACTAGTGATGGAATAGTGGCCGTGGCACTGGGCTACTGATCAGAAGGTTGAGAGTTCAAGGCCAAACGCTGCCAAGCTGCCATTGTTGGAACCTTGATCAAGGCTTAAAACTTTATCTGTTCTGCGCTGTGTTATGGCTGACCCTGTGCTCTGACTCCAATATCTTGAGAACAAATGAATTTCACCGTACAGTAATGCATGTAGCAAATAAAGGCTTTCTATCATAGCTGACTCTGCTCTGACCAGAGCTTACTAACAAGGCACATTTGAAGGAAAAAGATTCAGTTTTTATCCATTTCTGTTTCTATTTTCCACATATTGTGGAATGTATAGGAAAAACAATTTCTTCAAGGCACTTTACAGCAGTTATACAGGTGAATTTATCAGGACAAAAACGGCAGCTTGTCTTGTTACTGAGAAACCATGACGTCATCCGTCATGTCGGCTTTCCAGTGTCTGGAAAGTTAAAGGCACAGCTTTACAACTCTGAGACTTACAAAGCTTAAGATTTAAAAAGAAACTTTTCTTTATTGAAACTTACATCGTCTGAAAAACATACACTATACAAGGCCCTGTGTCAGTCTTCGGTAGAAATGATAATTTTGATAATAGAACAGACACGTTAATTTAAATATTTAATTTGTCTAGAAGCCAGGACTACAGTCAGAGCTGTCCTGTCATAGAAAAAGCATCAACACTACCTGACCAATCAGATTTTAGAATTTTATATGAGCTTTTTGAGGTGACATGTTTAACATTATATGAGAAACTAGAGCAGCTAGAGTTTATTAAGGTTTGGTTTTCTCAGAAACAATAAAACCTTAAGATTTACGCCTGATCCAGATTTAGGTGACATTATTCGGTGGCATTCTTCACTACCTTGGAGATAACACAAAACCATCCATTGTTTTGTTACTCCTGCCATATTTCACATTTCCTTTGCAATTATGTAAAGAAATATGACTTAGTTCTCCTTTTTTGAGAGAAAGGAAACACATCAGTTGTGTGTGTGTGTTTTATAAAGCTTTTTCCGGTGGACCCCAACCTACCTGTGTGAGTTTTTAAAAAATTTTTTTTTACTGGTTTTATTATAGTGACTAATTTAGGCGAGACTCCAGTGGCTTCCAGACATTCTCTTTCTTTCACCAAAAGGTGGTCTGGCCTAGTCGTTTATTCGAACTCTCTGAAGTTCAGCCTCTTGTTCTGATGCATTTTAGTATGACTTCAGAGAGACAGATAACATACTGCAGATCCTGCTGCGGAACCTTTTTTTAAGAAAGACTAAGCCTCTCTTCAAGAGGAAGTCCATCACATATCCCCTGTGCCATAGAGTCTCGTGGGTTTTGTTGCGAGACGTCAGGATGAAAGCCCAGCTTGACATAAGTGTCAATCCTGCAGCTGAACAATAGCAAAGGCATCAATTTATTTATTTCATTTTTTTTTTTATCTGCTGAGTGTGTTTCCGCTGTACTATTTTCCACACTTGAGCGTGGCCTGCTTTTCTTTGCTGCAGCATCACCGCAGGACATCTCCATCTAGTTGACACATGCTTCGGTCACTAGGATTCATACAGGACAAAAGTAGATGAGTGCCAGTCATCAAGTGTACCACGTGTGTGTGTGTGTGAGGCGCCTGACTCATCATCATGACCCTGACAGTCGACAGAGAGACGACAGCATGCGAGCATATGTGGAGCCGCAGGCCTTGTGGCGCTGAAACAGTGCTAAATATTATGACGCGTTGCTTGGAAATGGCTGGCTCTGTCCATATCTGCGTTAATAGGGCACGTTTAAATAGGAGATGTGATACATGGCATTAATAGTCCCCCTTTGCAGTCCATGCCACGTTTCCATACGCCCTCCCTTCAAGGCTGGTCTGGGCATGGAAATAGAAACTGCATGCCTCAGACCTGGCGTCCCCCCACCACATTCTTCTGGGTTCAGAATGTAGTGCAGAGGAATAAACCGTCAAGGAAGTGATAAGGAAATAGCTGTACACATATAGTTATCCAGCTAATGGTATTCTACTACTTACCTACCCTACTATGGTTTTTGCCATTTGCAAGAGATGTCACTCACATTTAGCATGCTGTAGGTTCCTACATGTGTAGCTGGATCATTGTTGAAAGAACGTAATTTGTAGTAAGCCTAACCAGCAGACTCTGTTGATTGCACAGCTTGCACAAATACAGTACATATGGCCCACCCATTTATTTATTCATCTTCAGTAACGGCTTTATCCTACACTTGGTCATGGGATCTCAGGAGCATTGTGAGTGAAGTGGAAATACATCTTATGTTGGATGCCAGTTCATCACAGTACAACATGTACATACTGGGGCATTTTAGAATATCCAGTTCTTCTACTGACATGTTTTTTGGAGGCGGGGGGAAAACAGAAGATTCTGAAAGAGATCCAAATAGACATGGTGTGAAACATTAAACAAAGAATCACCTGAGCTCAGGAGTGAACTTAAAGACTACAGGAATGTAAGTCATCACTGATCAGTACTATTAAACCACTGCTTTGATACAGTCCTGGTGTTAAAAAAAGCCATATTTGAACAAGAATTTAATGATCTCATCTTGAAATATTTAGGACCGATCTGCCCACTTCATGTTGTTGAGAATTATAGTGCTGTTGAGAAGTGGTCCTTTACATCAATGACTCTCTGTGGCTTGTTAAAAAGATATATCCAGTTTTTGATAGAATATTGAAGGTTAAGATAGGCTCTCTAACTTTGTTTGTTTGCAGTTATTGAAAAAAAAAATACTGTACACTGCAGTCATTGAATGGCAGATTGTAAAGGGTATATTGTGGTAAAGACCTGTGTGATTATAGATCCC
>JAOVVB010000037.1:29093632-29117159 GCA_028570985.1 Heterobranchus longifilis | reverse complement strand
ATGTTTCCGGTTCATGCCTATTTATAACCTCCAGGTGCACCTAATCAAATGACGTCACCTGACCGAAGTTATATATGCCAAAATCTTTGGCGTGTTTGACACACATGCTTCAACAACTGGTCTCGCAGAGAGCGTTCCCATAGCGTTTTCACGCAGCATCTCAGCAAAGTAACCCGAGACATTTTTGTTTCAGTTAATGTCAGTATTTTAACATTTTTAAATAATTTAACTGACATGAAATTCATGATCGTTAGCTTGGTATAATTGGTTAATCATACACTTGATTCTGATCCAACAAAGTGTACGAATGTAAGAAGTGATGCTGGTCTAAAGCCAAAGGGTATTAACACTAAATATTGATTAGATTTAAATGTTAGATTTATGTAATTTTTTTTTTTAACCGTTTCCAGTTTCTGCCCAACAATTGGCCAGAAACACGCACTTCTGCTAAGGGGTGTTTACTAGTGGTTTATTTTGAAGGTGCTACCAGTGAAATGGCATGTTTAAAAATTAGTGAAGGAGAAGGAAATTCATGGATGATCCGCATTGTTTTTCAGCTGGAAGATTAATAGACACATTTTGGCATTATCTCAATCATTGACCTCGCTTGATCCGAAGACTGGCTGCAATTTTGAACTAAAGTTACCTATAGTAAGCATGAGAGCGCATTGAATAAACATAAATATTAGCATTATATTCTTAATTTCATCAACTTAAATAGCTTGCTTAAAACTGTCATAAGTAGTCAGCACAATCAGTTAATTAAAAAATAAATCCAAACGGGCCATGCAGAAAATCAACCTTAGTAATAAAGTTATCTGACTGAATAAATACAAGGACCTTTTCCCAAATAAATATTGATCCAGTTTTTTGAATGTAAGCCACCAACTCTGAGTACAGCCATTCTGTTTATTGTAAAATGATTTGTGTGCTCGTGTAGCTTTCTTATATCTTTCCTTACTTCAGGCACAAAGGCATATGTGTGGTTGGATTAAATAAGGCGCACACAGCCACAGACACACACACACACACACACACGCACACACAATTCTGCTATCTAGGTGTCTTACTGCACTTCTTCAGTCCTCTCCATTATTTCTCATTATGCTCTGGTCGGTGCTTCTCCACTTTCTTTCTTGCAAGATCGCTACTTCTATCACTTTAATGGTAACAAAATCGCTAAAAGAACACCAAGCACAGAGTGACATTGGCCATAAAGAGCAGTGCGGAGTGGTCTAGTCTGGATAGCTAAATGAGAATGTTCATCTGAAGATAAATATTACATAAGGAGAAAGCTGGCACACTGAGATGCCAGTGTGTAATAGGATCAGAGGCACATTGTTATTGGTATAGAGGGTTGCTCTGACTCTGCCACTTCATAAAACATTATAGGTGCATCATGATAGTTTCATGTTATTGATATTTACAAGCTGCTCCATTATGTTCCGGTTCAGTGACGTGGCTCAACTACTCTAAATTGCCCCAGTTGAGAAGTGTGTCAATGTGTGTATGATTGCTGCACTGGCTTCCTATTCAGAGTTTATTCTCACCTCATGGGCAGCTTGACAGATCCATCACAAACCTGAATAGAATAATGTAATTACTAAAATGAATGAATGAATGAATGATTTTTCTCTGTAGAAAATTAAATAAAAATAAATAATAAAAAAAATACAATGTAAATACAGTAAATCCAATGTGGGTTTACTAAGCTTAAGCATTATCTCAGTAATGATGATTGGGTGTGCAAATCAATATGACCGAAGGGCAGCTATTAAATAATCTATATCCATTTTGTCCGCCTGTTATACTGTACCTTTTATAGATAAAGTAAAAAATTGTTAATTTCCCATTTTTATAATAAGAAGATTTAGTGAAATTATGTTGCCCAAAGTGTTAACATACTATATTATTAGCTCATTAAAGTCCGTTTCAAGTAATCTTTGACTCCTTTATAAAGTTTTATCTTTAAATATCTATATTTAGAAAATGCACACTTATTCCTAAATGCTTATGTTTTATAATCAATATGTTGGGTTTGGTCTCAATTTTGTCTTTTTGAGATCTGAACTCGCTGCTGCTATAGAGAACACATACTGTAGTAACGACCAACCATCTCATTTACATCTTGTTTCTCTTCACTACTTTGCATTTGAAGTCATTACCACAATTCTTCTTAGTAAATCACTCAAACACGCCTACTAACATGATTGCACATGCAAATTAAGACTTGATGATGAAGATCGTGAGTAACTCATGGCTACAGTGACAAGTGTGGTAGCACAAAAGTAAGGCAAATGATATTGGAAAATATACTATTAATATCATCGTATAGTCTTTAAAAAACATTTTTTTTAAAGAAATACACTTTTTTTTTTCATCTAACGGGTAGGAGAAGATGTTTTGCATCATTCAGCACTGCGCTCCAGTAGGGCACAGGCAGCCCACACTAGGCTCTTTTTCTCAACATGGGAGATTATGCACAAAGAGAAGAATGTGCCTTGAACCCTGGTGGAATGCCTCTAATGAAATAAGACACGCTGCAGGACCACAGCAGTTGGGGAATTTCTTTGAAGTTTGCAAAGATGTACTCTGAGTTCATGTATATTGTACTGTATTTCTTAAAGAAAACATCCAGCCAAAATGACTATGTTAATCTATATATAATGTATAATCTTTAGTGGTGAATAAGATTTATTTGACAGCATTTTTACTTTTTCCTTCATTACTCACCCTGCCTTTCGACTACTGGTGGTGGCAGTCTGATTTATGCTGCATTCAGATGACTGTGATGTATATTTACCAAACAACTTTTTTTTTTTACTAACTACTGTTACGTACAACGTGAATGTGCATGCGAATGTGGTCACGATTGGCCTCGAAGATCCCTAGTTGGACTACAGAGGTTACTACAGTAGATGGATGCATGGTTACATACACATGTACAGTATACACCAATCAGCCATAACATCATGACCACTGACAGGTAAATTGGACAAGACTGATCACCAGCTATGAACCAGAACTGATGACGGGATCGTGGGTGCTCAAGGCCCACCCATGCCTATGGGAACAAAGCCGGCCCATCTATTCCGATTCCACAGAAAAGCCAATGCAGCACAAATCACCAAAAATAGTCAATGCTGGCCACTATAGAAAGGCTCCAGAACACTGAGTGGTTTATAGTCTGCTGCACATGGTGCTCAGCAGGAAAAGATCCCAAGGTTGCCAACCTGGCTTCCAAATTTCCAAGATCCTAGTCCAATTGAGCACCCATGAGATCCACTGGATAAAAAAAGTCTGACCCATGGAGACCCCATAACCTACAGTATACCACCAGAGGCCCTAAGTCCTGAGAAGCCAGAGTCTCCCTGATGGCACAAGATTAAAATCTAGCAGGTTTTAATGGTAATAGTTTAAATGTTATGGCTGATTGTGTTCGTGTTGTGAGCAGCCATGTTAATTTAATGTCACTTGTTGAATTGGGAGCTGAGGAGAGTGTCTCGAATTTAGTGCAGCAGCCCTTTAGTCCTTTAGTCCCATCCAGCTTTCTCACCTCTCATTAATGTTTACAACGGTATCATATAGCTGCAAAGTATTCTGAAACTTCCACCTTTTGGATTTCTATTTAAAGTTAATTAGAAATCCATGTGTTAAAGTTAACACGTTAAGTTGCTGTAAAGTTGCTGTTAAGTTGCTGTAAACAGGGAAGTTGAAGAAGAAGCTTGCTTTTTTGTTTTAGGCACTAACAACAAAACCTTGCACTTGTCCCTTATGAATTTCATTTTAGATTTCATTGGATTTTTGTGCTTGTCAGCTTAGATTATTTAAAAAAAACAAAAAAGGAAAATGCAGCATCAAGCAACAAACTGGCACCAAAATCACTAAGCACATTTTAGTCGTTAAGCATAATTCAATATTTTATGCTTCAATATGTTTCAGAGTATTCCCTTAATTACTTTATATTACAGTTATGTCAGCCATTAAGCATTATACTTTACTATGTTTTGTCATATATTCTTGAAGCTGTATGTGTTTCCCTCCACAATCATTGTTTGGCACAGGATACAAATAATTCACTTGCCAGATTTTAATTGTTAAACAGGTGCAAAGTTATAAGTTGCATGTCTAGTCTCTTGGCTCCTGGCCTCTGATTCATTCTCCTCTTCTGCATCTCTAATCCAGCATTCCTAAGCTGCAACACCACAGCCTTATGTTCTGGCTCTGCTTGAGCAAAGTGAGAGAAAGTCAGGATTCTGATGTTTCTGCCTGCAGGAGGGATGAATGGATAGAATAAGTGCAGCTGTTGGAGATTTGGGAATTGCGATGTCCCCTATGGAGCAGGATTAGGCAGAGCGTTTTGGGGAACAGCTCCAAACACCCTATAGATCTGACACCAGAGACATGAGTTAGAAACAGACCTGCCGTAGATAGACTTGAGTGTGTTTGTGTGCTGGACAAGCAGTGCATAGGCTTAGCTCAGTGGTCAGACTGATCAGGACAGCTGTTGACCCTAAACTTAATTCTGTATGACTGCATGAGTGTGGGTGTACGAGGATTTTAGTGCAATCTTGGACTTAGGGTTGCGAGACTAGAGTGTTTTAGGTAAGCAGTGAATGCATAGCTGTATGTTGAAGCACACAAACCTGATTTAAATTTTTTTTATGAATGACGTCTCTTTTTAGAGCATAGAATTCTCCAGAATTATTTTATTTTCTTTTGTCACTGTAAAACACATGCATCATGCTTCAAACATGAGTAACAATGAAAAACTCTCATTATTCTTATTGCATTTAGAATAATGATCTTTTAGAAATTGCATTGCAGAGCTGCATAACACAATCAGAGGAAAGTGTTGTTCACCCTCTTCTGCATACATGAGCTCACAGAGACCCATGACTGGCGAGTGTCACTGTGATCGACAGAGGAGGGCATTTGCCACCAATTCTACCTAAAAAGAATGGCCAATTTTGCTCTTTTGGACTCCCAGCCATGGATGACTATGGCTCAAACTCACAATTATACCCTGATCAGGCCAATGTTGTTTGGGTTGTCCTTGTTTTGCCAGGGCAACTGTGGGCCTCTCAGGGCATGATTCTACAAGACCTCTGGGGAGTGTGCTGTGGTGTGCGGAATTAGGACGTTAGCGGCGGATCCATTGGGTGCTGTGTTTTGAGGGGTGGGGCCTCCATGTATCAAAGTTTTTGTCTGGCACGTTCGGATGCTCAATTGCATCTGGATTGAGATCTGGGAAATTTAGAGACTGTATCCACAACCTTGATCTCTGTGTCCGCTTAGCTCTGTTCCCTGCAGGCATTAATGAATCCTGGATGTCCATGATCCTGTCATCAGTATTTAAGCAATATCACAATATCAAATGAGAGGGATAACATGAAGTTTTTCTCTTTTTTCTCTCTCTCAGTACCGACCTACTTTGTCCCATGCTGCGACCGACAGTTAATGTAATTAACGACTGTATAACACCTGGGATGCAGAGTACTGCATATAGTTAAATGCCCCAGTGGTGTTATCGTCTTTTTTCACCACACTTGGAATGCCTTTCGTCCACAAAGATACCTCGGTTAGAACTAACTGTTGTATAACTGGAGATAATTCACTTCATCTGTCAACAATCATAATGGTATGGCTGATCGGTGTATCTCTTGTTGACAGGGTGAATGCTTTTATGTTTCTATGAGGTCTGATAAAGCGAGATTTAATATATTTGACTTGGCTTAATCAACCTTTTTAGCAGTTCTACAATCTGTCAAAAGGACCAGACCCCTACATGTATTGTTCACATGTAGAATGTCATTTAATACACCACTATTTTAAATACATTAGTTTTCACACTTTTATACAACTGTGTTTTATTTTGATGTTATATCGTATTATATTATGTAGTATTACTTACGGATGTGAATCACCCGATATAGTATTATCACGATGCCTATGTAGGTGTCGATTTGATTCGTATTGTAATTCTGTAAGTAGCATGGTTTTATGAATATCCAGATTCAATACCTTGCATTTTTTTCAGATTTTGTTGCATGCTCGTTGCATAGATTTTGAGTCATAATTTAAATGCATATACCTTGAAAGCTTTATTCAACAACTTCACAACTGAATTGAACATTGAGTAATTAAATCTATTCCATTCCGTATACCGTTACTTTCCCCCCCTCAACCATGGGCAGTATTTAAACAATACAAAACAACTTTAAATACAAGAGTTTCAAATTTAAATGTAAAATTTTATTGAGCAGCACATATCTCTGGTATGAAAAATATGTTTTTGGGAATGTTGTTTTGAAGTTCTGTCTAACGAATGTGGCTTTTGCTGTTAGCTTTTAGTCAACTTTTTCTCTTCTTCATTAAAATATGTACATCACCGTTAACCTTTGACTCTTTCAGTCAGTGTGCTTCTGAGTCTTTAAAATAATTGGATCTCTTTTCGGCTGAAGGAATGTTCTCTAAAGTTTTATCTAAATGCAATGAAATGTTTCTCACAACTTTACCCATTTATTCTAATGAGTTTAACGCATTTTGCATTCAGCGTTAGATTTCAGTTTGCTCTGGTCAGCCTGTGTGATGTCACATATACTTAATTCTTTCAGTAATTCCACCTTATATTTTTTCATAGTCACAATTTTTTCTTTATTTTTGAGAAAAAGTGGTGACAGTTTGCATTCTGTGTCTAATGCACTTATCCCAGCGTTTCAAGTGCTTGGATACCATCAAGGTTGAAGTTTTCTCTGCTTCATGCTTGAAACGCTGATCTCTCATGAACTCCTTTAATGGCCCAAACATGTGGAAATGGCTTGGAGTGAGGTCAGGACTGTATGAGGCAATAACCAAATTCCATCCTGTAATGTTGAAGGTGGTGTGTTGTAAGTGATTATGTGTACAGATCTCACAAATGCAAATGCATCTCTTCGCCAGCTTGGTGACAAGTTATCCATAGATTTAAAGGATCAGGTGTTCCACTCGCTAAATGTTCACAGGCACATCTGCAGTAGTCTCTGAGCAACTTCGGCTGGGATCATCATTCACAGCCTTTTTAAACACATTTGCACCATTCAAATGTTTCACTGTGGCTAAGAGTCTCTGTATTGTGTTTGAAGTTCTGGTTTGACTTGAACGGCCCTCGTAGTTACTTACACATCAACTGTGAGTGGACTGGGTTTATCCTTTGGTATTTTTTGCTGAAATATGGCTGTATATAAAGCATATGTGAAGCACCTCAGGAAATTGTAACTTACTGTAAGTAGTAATATTTCATTGGTCGAAAGAGGATAATACACACATTCAATGTTATGACAATTCAAGAAAAAATATTGTATTTCTATCAACAATGAAATTTTCAAAAGATGAGCAATTACATTCTTTGATTTGATTCTTTAAATAAGAACACAGTAGTTACAGTCAGAGCATCTCAAGGGAACTCTGTTTGGTGTTGCAGCAACCTTTTTTGTAAAAAGTGATTTTGGAAACTGGCCCGACTCCCAAACTAAGCTGCAGCACTATAGAAATACCACGTGATATAGACATAAAGGACAAAAGGAGAATATAAATGCTTAATGTGATGCACAAAGAATAGTTTCATTCATAAAATTATCTAATAATTTATTCAGGCTTGGTTCTGCGTTCACCCGGGTTTGGTGATTTTTATGATTTCTGTATGCACTTTGTAAAGGATTACCGTTTCCCATCACTGTACAGTACTTCTGACTAATAAATGAAAGGGATTTCAGAGTACATTTTTCAGCCTCATGCTCAAACCTTAAGCCCTCAGCCAGTGTTTTTTATTTTTTCTTCATTTATCCATGTGCAGTCTAAAACCTAACCAAATCCACAAGCATTAATTCTCTTCAGTTCAGTCTAAAATGTGTGAAAGGCTGCTTAAAATGTTCCTTCTGATCCTACATTACGATGTGATCTTTATGTAAAGGTTGTGGAGTACTACTAGCCAGGATATATTTAAAGCCTGACATATTTATCATACTTAAACTAAAACATTTAAGTGAACTTGCAAAATCTTACCCTTTAACACCCTAATACCGCAAGTAAAATCATAACAATGCCAGTGAGATGTACTGTATAATCCTTAAACTGACTACACTTTCAGTATTTAATCCAAATCTTTGTCCTTGTGCTACGTGTGCAGATGAAAATCTGGCTCTGAGGATAATAGTCACTTGGCGGGATTCCTTATCTGTGACACTCTGTATCATTGTGCCGTAATGATCTTGATGTCTTCAGGAACCGTTTGTAATCTCTACAGCTCTGTTGAAAACAAGTAACACCAAGCCACCCATTTTCAATGATATGTGTTTGCTTTTAAGGAAATTGGGCTGAGCTACGCATGTGGGGTGGGGCTAAATTCAAAAGTCAGACACTACGTAAGTGCAACTGAAATATAGCCAGCAGAACCGGCCGGCATTACCTGCCAGCACAATAGTGGTCTCTTTCAAACCACAAACAACATATACATATGACCTTTAACACAATATTTGTCTGCCAAATGCCTAAATGCAAATGTAACACAAAATTAAAAATTTTTATATTTCTATTAATTTTTTATTTCAGAGATCCAGCCTGCTAACCCCTCCCTCCATCCACCTACTGTATATGTGAAGAGTATGAAAAAAAAAGCTCTTTGGTATACAATGATGTTTGTCAGAGCATGTGGCCCTAAAAACAACATTTTCTTTGCCATTTATTGTGTTATATATAATGTTTTAATAAATCTATATAAGGGTCCCCGACTTACGAATAAGTTTCGTTTCAAGAGTACGTAGGTAAGTCAGATTTGTTCGTAAGTACGAAAAACTGAGTCTTTGACACAAATATACAATGTAAAGCATAAAAAAACAAAAACCGTGTTTTGTGTTTTTGTTTTGCATTATACAGTACTCTTGCAAGACTGTCACTTTAAATCGCAAGGGGAATCTCAATGATGCAGCGGGGTCAGCTGATCTCGTTTAAAGGCAGCCCAGGAAAATGTTGGGGGGAGGACAACGCTATACATGGTGTTTACTGCGCAATTAAACAGACACAATTTTTTCTCATGTCTGTTTTGGACTGTGAACTCTGTCTCTTTGTCCCAAACTAGGATTATTTACCATCGGGACAGCTTTACAGGACAGTAATTTTCTATCATTGTGACCTCAACTCATTTATTGAACCTTGTGAGGTTGACTCATTTCTCCTGCAACCCTACATGCACACACATACGATATAAAGGGACTTTGGACATTTGATGCAATTACTTACACACTGAAAATATTGTACATAATTGTAAATATTGGTATCTGGTGCACTGCAGTGTCTTATTTTTTACAATCCCCTTGTGCTACTTCCGCGATTTGTTCACATTTACAAATGCTCATAGATCCGCGGTCCGTTCTTAACTGCGGAAATGTTCGTAAGTTGGGGACTTACAGTATACAGTGACTCTCTTTTTTTAGCACAACCCAGGCAATATGATAAACTGAATTTTATTACATTTTAAAAGCTGTACAAACAGGACTGACAAAAAAGAAAGGATCACACAGACAAAAAATAGTACAGATTCATAACATTACATTGGTTGTTTTCAGTTGTTTATGTGAACTACTATCTATATTTAAACTAATTTTATAGATTTTTTTTTATAGGAAAAACATATAGAACTGTAATACCCAAAATCTATAGGTTAAAATCCTAAAGAAATACAGTTCAGTAAAAAGGATGTTAAAGAAATGGTACTGTGATTGAATAGAGCTATGGTTAGAGTAAACGTTTTATGTCAGGTACCGTTCCTTATGCAACCCCTCCCATTTTGTACTTTGTCTACACAATCTCCACTTCTATCAAGGTGAACCACTGCCAACACAATTTGGTGATAGTGACAAGCAAAATGTCAACAACTCAGCTTGAAGGGAAAGGAATGGGTATGAAAGAATGTGCCTGAACAAAGAGGCATCAAAGCCTGAGCAATGATATTATTGCTGAAGACAATGAGAGCCCTTGTGTATTATGTGGATATCGTTTCTAGCAGTGTAGAAATAAAAGAAGGTTTAACAACTAATTGGATTTGATTAAAAACAAAAAAAAAGTAAATAACCTAAGTGTCATCTCAGAAATTCTATAAGAATTCTATGAAGCTTAATCATATGACATCAGTGTTAGCAGGAGTTTTTTATTTTCTTCTGGAGATTTTTTTGAATTAACTATATAAAACAAGCACCTTAAAGTTCTATAGGGTACAATTAAAATTTTATATATTTCTACAGAAACTCCAGAAAACACGGTTAGCAGGTTAGTAACGCTATAGTCCATTATTCGCATTTGCTTGAATCCAAATTTTTTTATTATTATTATTATTATATATTTACCATTTCAATCTCCAGGAAGCAAAACACTATGACATGCTTTTAATGAAAAGGTTCCCTCAGCCTCTTGTTTTATATTTGTTTTTTTATATCATTAATCCGGGGCACAGCTGTCCATGTGAATGTGGGTTACAGAGAAGTCTCTGCCCGGCTTTTACCTGGACTCCCTTCAGTATAATTGAGCTTGTTTTGTACATTTCTCAGGGTCGCTAGACTCATGTCGTTACACAGAGCAGGTTTGCCTCCTGGGGGCTACAGACAGTTAAAATAACACAGCGATTAAGCAATCATGTCCTGAACCATGCCTCTGTTTCTTGTACCTGTGTCACAAACTGATTAAAAGTGCATTTCCACTGCACGCATCTTCCCTGTGGAGACAAATCAGTAGGGCAGTTTAGTTAATCTAATTACACTACATTCATGAATGTTGTATGACCAAGCTGTGCCATTTCTTCTGTCTTCTAGAAACGAGCTGTTATCTGTCCTAGTAGAATAGTTTCTGTGGAGCTCTCAAATTTTTTTTTTGTATAACAGCACAGGCTTTGACATTTTTTTGAAAGAGAGAAAGAGATCCTGGTGAGGGAATGATTTTATTACGTATGTAACGTAACGCGTATCCTGACAATAGGAGCTAACGCGTTCCACTACATAAAATCTTAATTATAAACCATTAAAATGCATGACGTGTCATTCGCTAATGAAAATTATAATCATTGGAAAATCACTGTAGCTTAAGCAGAATAACACATTTTAGACAATACAATTATAAGAAAGTAATACACTTTAGAGGGTGGAAATCACACTCCGTCTTGTATAGTGCGACATCACGTCACCGATGTGTGGAATATTTTTATATAACTGCATGGTTTAAAGTGTGTTAGACAACTGTTAGTTCCGACCAAGTAATCTAATAAGATGAGAGGCAGTGCATTGGTTGTGATGGTAGAGCATAACAGCACTGGGATGTTTAATTATATGCCACAGGTGTTCTAACAAGCATTAAACTGTTGGTCGCCAACATGTGTAAAAGTACTGTAGGTGGATACGTTCTATAGTACTGGAGAGAGGAGAGAACAGCTGCCTGCCAATCAGGCAAAAAAAAACACTGGATAATGTTATGTCCTCTTTAACAACACTTTGTCTGTTTAGTAATTGCTTAAGTTGTTTTTTTTCCCCAATTGCCTCTGAATCACCTGTGTTGTTCTGTTTACGGGTCAACGAGCTACAAAGCTTACTAGCTTCGCAAGCTTTCCATTTAATGCTACTTAGAATTCAACAACGGAACATGGAAATTAGGTGGTATTTGTAAAAGTAATAAGTGAAAATATAAAGAGAAAGTTATGAGACTTACAGGACTGTCCACCACCTCCTTTGCTACAAAGTACCATTAAGAATTTAAAACTGCACCCTCACGCCTATGGGAGCACCACAGTCATGATGATGTTCAGCACAACAGCACTCCCTTTTGTGTGATATTGCTTAATCTAAGTAAGCTGAATTGCTTAATCTAACTTTAGAGACCATTTTTTAGAGATTAAAAAAAAAGAGATTTTTTTAATCTTCAAAATAGAATAAAATATAAAAAAAAAGGGGGCATTTAATTAAATTTAAGGTATTCTGTTTATAAAATATGCGAGCAAGCAAACAAACAAATTAATTAATAACATTTTATATAACAATAATAAGTTTGAAATTGTAAGTTTTACTATTTGAGTTTCTTTTTTTATCTACAAAATTAGAATAAAATATAAAAAAGGGTAGTAAAGTCTTAGATTTAATTTAAGATATTCTGATTATAAAATATGCAAGCGAGCAAACAAACAAATAAATTTTAATATAAAAATAATAAGTTTGAAATTTTAGTTAAAAGGAGAGATTTTTTTTGTTTTTAGTTTTATTTTTTAGACATGTTTCATTTCAACAATATACATTGGGACTTATTTTTCATTCATTTTTAAAATAAATTATACCAGCAGGGCTATAACAGTATTATAACTAAATACTAAATAGAAAGCTGGATTTTTTTTTTTTTTTTAAAGGAAACCTGCATGACCTTTCACTAAGGACTGTACACAGCTCACTTCACCGTCTACTGGACAAGGGCAGAGAGAAGGTCAATATAAATCAGGATAGAGTTAGAGAGGGTCGTTGTGTGGGTGATTAGCAGTTGTGTGTGTGTGTGTTGGGGGGCACATTTTATTGTTCTAGCAGTTAAACCGACCTGCACTAAGTGATGAAAGCAGCAATGCTGTGTCTTATCACCAAGTAGAAACAAAAGAGATCCTAACTCAAGGCTGGAGAGCAGTGGGGTTTTTGTGTGTGTGTGTTTGTGTGTGTGTGAGAGAGATTGGGCCTCTAAATCAGCCTTTAGGCATCTATAACACCCCTCATCTCAGCATGTGAAAGGCAAACATCATTCACTCAACATAGCAATCGCAGCTTCCCCTTCACATCGTATCTCATCACGTGGCCGTGAATCTGTCAGAGCACTGCGTGTGTGAGTGTGTGTATGTGTAGGTGGGTGTATGACTTGGTTTGTTTGTGTATGTGCAAGTACCGTTATATTAATAAATAATTTTTTGTCCTTGGCAAAATTTCTTGTCCTTTTTTGTCCTTGAGTTAACCACACTAAAGGGGAAAAAAATCGTCTGCGCTTTCACACAGAATATTTTCACGGCGAATAGATTGCTCAGCATTGCCCTGAAGGTCAGGTGCATGTTGGTCCGTAGTGAAAGCACACACTTAAAGTAAAAAAATTTTTTTTTTTAAAACCACACATGTCTATTAGATTTGTTTAAGCTCTAGTGCTGATGCTCTTTAAAATTGTATGCTTCACTCCTGCCTGGGGAACACGTCTCCTCTATTTGTAATTCCTTCTTATATTATGCTTTACAGCTCTGTCTCTTGCTACAAATAGGATTTAGGAATATTATACATAGGCCGGTGTGTTAAGCAGGAGGTTGTGTGTCAGAGTTTTTGATGAATGACTTATAGTCCAGGAATGATTAAAATAGATATGCAGCCTTATATGAGATAATAAAGGAATTGTATTACTGTGTAAATTCAAAATAGTTACTGCGATTTTGCAGTAGCTATAGAATAAACTACTTTCTTACAGTTCATCTTAAATTATTGTAGATATTTTCCCATTCTAGAATGCCATTCCATATCAAATTATCAAATTAACACATTTAAAACTTCAAACTGGTGTAATGCTGTATTTTCTCTACAGTGCAAAATGATACATACAATTTCTAATTTGCAGATTTTTTATTATTATTATTATTATTATTATTATTAATTTTATTTTTTTTGCTGAAGAGAAAAATCACAAAGTAATCATTCATAAAAGAATTTGTTCATAAAGATACCTGATACCTAAAATTCTTCTCTCCCATGTTATCATTCATCATCTCTGGCCCCTCTCCCGATTCTCAAAAAAAGTTGATCAGAGGTTATAAAATTAAGTTGCATCATCAAGTATGAGACCAGTGTCTTCAGAATCAAAATCGTACTGTAGCATGTGGAAGCCTGAGTTTTACAACTCTATTAAAAATCCTAACCGCACTATTTCCATTTTTCTGATGAACTACCAGAATGGATCAAAATATACAGTAATACTTTATAGTTATAATAATAATACTTTAGGTTATTTCAAAGTATAATGAGATTGCCTCTGTGTTTAAAAAAATCTGTTCTGATTTACACTGAACCTCGTGGTAGGTTTTGGAAGCACTCTATCCAATCTGGCAACCTGGAATTGTAGGCAAGTCATTACCCAGCGTGCTTCCCCTGCGCACGCTGCTCTGCATGGATCACGTTACTCGATCCATAGCAGGCATGCATAAACATTTTATTGCAGTGGTCCATGAGGAAATCACACGCAGGTTTTTTTTTTTTTTTTTTACTATTTATTATTGAGAGCTTGTTAATCAAGTAAGATTGTGTAATTTATGTAATACCTCAACACAAATAGAACAATAAAATAATAAATTTTATATAAAGTAAATAGCAAGGTGTGTGTGTGTGTGTGTGTGTGTGTATAAGACATTTTTGGAAAACCTATTTAATTAGATTTGAATTTTTATCGAGTTAATTTCTGTTTTTACTTAAATGAAAGTTAAAAAGACAAAATTGTAGAGGTCTGCTTGTTGGCTGTTATGTCTTGGTTTGATTTGTTTTCTACATCCTGTCATAAAAAGCATGGGGTTTGGGATTTGTTATGGTTGTGTTACAAATCCAACGATGATGCTTATTTTTAATCACACTTAACGGCAATATGAATATTATAAAAAAAATAAAAATAAAATTCTGGTCATTTTTAAGTTTCAAGTTTTATTGTCATATGCACAGTAAAGAAACGTTTCCCCCTGTGCAATGAAATATGCATAAAATAGAATAAAATAATAAAGATAAATATGGGTATAAAAAAATAATAGGTATATAAAAAAAGATATATATCAAACATAGAATTAAAGCCAGAATATAAAAATCTGAAAAAGTATATGTATTTATGTATGTGTGTGCGTGTGTGTGTGTGTGTGTGTGTGTGTAGAATAGATGTTTTTTGCCTTTAAGGTTTTACCTATGAATATTATGTGTATTTTACTGCAATATATTACATTTGTAAATGTATTTAATTACATTACCATAGTTTAACATAAACATACCACTTTTACTTTTATCTACTATTGCCTTTTTTGTTTTAATTGACATTTTTTACTTTTGTACTTTTTGTTCTTTGTTGTTTATTTATGTTTGGCAGTTGTGTCCACAATCTACAACAACTATTTGTGAATCTCTGGTTGAGTGAACAGAATCATGAGGTTGCGCTTGTTGAGATGGACACCTGCAGTGCTGTTTTTCATAATTTTTTTTCTTTTTTTTCCCAAAATAAGGAACTCTGCATGGCTGCTGTCTGATGTGACAGTGACTCTAAAATGTTTGCTTTATTACAGGAGAAATGGATAATTTTCCTGAAAGAGTTCATGATATAAAAACAGGTTATGATGAATATGGCAATATGTCATATAATATAAAATCATCACCCGAGTTTACTATGCATATACGTCCTAAATATAAAAGTGATTTTCAGTGTAATGTTTCCAGGAAATGTGATAAGATTAAAAACACATGTTCACAATGTGTTAATTTGTAGAGATGATTTAATATCCAGTATCAGGATAATATCCAGTATCAGTAACTGGACTGCTATTAACTGAAAATCTTACAGTAGATGGGATATTAGCGAGAAAAAGAAGAAAAAAAATCAAAATGAATATGTAACATACCTAGTATGTAGAATAGACCATGTGATAATGAGAGCAGACCTTTAAGTCACTGGTTCACAGTGGGATCCATGAAGCATTGCTGTATATAGTTACAGCAGTAGAAAATGATAATCCACCATTATCCAAGATGTTATATTTATAATTACAATACTGTAATTATAAATATGTACTTAGACCTACTGTAGTGTGTTCTGTGAGAGGAAGGTTCAAGCATAAAAATGTTCTGGGTTCAAATAAAAAGTCACTGAGCTTTCAATAGTTGGATAATGTTCCTAGAGCGTCCATGAATGAGTCATATTGATGACTGTGGGTTTCTTCTTGTAAGCTATGTTAAGTATAGTAAAGTGAAACGGTTTTATGAAGAAAAGAAAAAATAGTAATAATTTTAAAGCTACAAACTAAGCCATTGTTATCAGTATCAGCTAATACAATACTGACGTTATCAGTAGCTGTATCAGTTTTGGAAAGTAAAAAAAAATAAAGTGACAACATGCATTTTCTTGCCAAATCTGATGCATTACCAGTGTCACGTTTCAGGCCAGTACGCTATTAGTCTCAATATCTATGCTCGGTATTAGATTAGAGCATCCCATAATGTTACATTACACACATGAGCAGTAAACTGCTAAATCTGTCTCATAAGTTTTTATATGTTTAGAGAGTTTGTTTGCTTTATTTCTTTTAACATAATAATAATAATAATAATAATAATAATAATCACAAAAAGACTAATTTCTTAGCACTGTTGCTTCACACATCCAGGGTTGAGGGTTCGAACCAGTGTAAGGTTTGCATGTTCTCCCATGCTTGTTGGGTTTCCTCTTCCAGTTTCTTCCCACAGTTCGAATACAGGCAAGCTGCAAATTGGCCATAGTCTATGATTGTACAGTATGACGCGTGTGTGTGTGTGTGTGTCCTGAGGATGAGTCCTCCAGGAGCCTACTGGTTTAGGCTCCAGGCCCCTGCTACCTTACACATCATAAGCAGTATGGAAAATGGTGGAGAAAAAACATAATAATAATAATAGGAATAATAATATGATGATGAAGAAGAAGAAGAAGAAGAACAACAGCAAAGAATGTCAACAGTTCCTTTGTCTACATTGTCCAGATTCCAGTTTTTTTAGATGCTTTTCTGCTCACTACGGTTGTGCTTCCATGAGATACTATACTATAGCTTTCCTTTCAACTCAAACCATTTTCAACATTTTCTTTTGATCTCTCTCATCAATAAGTCGAATCTGCTCACAAAAAAACGTAGCTAAATAGATGCTTGTTTTTTTTTTTTTTTGCAATTTGTTAAAGCTGCTGTGTGTCAAAAACACAGGAGATCAGCAGTTTCTAAAATAATTGATCAAACCAGCGGATTGGGAATCAACAGCCGTGCCATACCGGTCAGAGTTACTGAGATCACATTTTTCCCCCCACATTATCCTGATGAATGATGTAAACATTACCCGAAGCTCTCAAACTGTATCTGCATGATTTTAGACATTGCACTGTTGACGTTATATACACTGTATACCATACACATCATAACTGAGATGCTGTCATCTCACATTACCACTTGTGCCAAACTGATTTACGTTTATTCTCTAACACAGGTCAGGTTTTTTTTTTTTTTTTTTTAACTGCTCCCTCAAACTATTAATAGTCAAAGACCCTCTCCTGAGAATTGTTCATCTCTCAGTCAGGCCTCAGATTAAGACAGCACTCTTCAGCCCAGCTCTAATATCTGACGACATAGCTGCCTTTTTCACAGCGCTGCCTCTAGCAGAACGTGCTGTAAAAATAGTGCGTGCAATCTGCCTGGTGTTGAAACTCTCTCTTTCTAAGTGTGCATGTGAAAGATCTTTGCTCCTCTGATAGGCTTTGTGGCTTTTCCTCCCGCAGGGCGGCCACTTCAAAGTCAAGCGTGCCTAAAACACACGGCTAAAATTAGTGAGAGGCCTGATAACCTGCACCCAGAGATCAAAAAGGAGCCGAAGCTGCGGGCATCGGCGTGGCAAGAGCTTGTAATTTCATTTATATCTGAGTGTTTATTTGTGTGAGTGTGTGTGTGTGTGTGTGCTTTTGGGCATTTTTTTTTGTTTCTTAAGTCCCAGCCTTTTGCAGGCCATAAGAGGTGACCTAGAGAAGAGTGCATGTCCATATAGAGTGTTTCCGTAATAGCGTACATGTGATCTGAGTATGTGCGGGCGCGTGTGTAAGGGCATGAGTCTTCAGCTGGTGGATCATTCAAGCGTATTGACAGAGGAGGTCACTTAAATATCAATGACGCATTGCAATGCTGCCTGCTCGCACTGACCACAGGCATGAAGTCCATCAGCGGCCGCAGTGCAGAGAGGTCAAGCGTAACTCAAGCCCACAGAGAGACCCAGAGAGAGAGAGAGAGATCACCAAACAAGGCCTGCTAATCATGAAATATCCCTTATGTACCATTTGCATTTAAATTAGCCTTAAGTGCACTGTCATAACGTTTAGGGAGAACACCAGTGCACTGGGGGCTTCTAAATTGGGTATTGATTGACTATCACTCGGCTGAGGGAGACAGCGAATAATCGCCTGGCAAAATGGCAGAAGGCTGCATGCGCACACGCATGCGAGAGAAAGCGCATGGAAATAATGATTCATTCTGCATTTATTTACATAGTGTAATAAATGATGCAACACACGATGCTTGATTAGACTGAAAATCCCGCAGATGATGTTTATTTGCACAAGTCATCATACACAGACACATGTGATTCTTCTCAGATTTAAGTGCTTAGGAGAAGAACTGCTAATGAGTGTGTGTGTGTATGCGGGTGTGTATACCGAGAAAGGGTGGATGAAAAACTCTGGTGTGTTGAAAAGGATCTATACACAGCACATTTTGACCCAGTGCTCTGAGGAAATCAATTATTCCTGCATGTTGGTTCTTATTGTTCGGGGAATGTTTTTTTTTTTTTTTTTTTACATATTCATCATGATGCACATTTCAATGCAAAACTAAAACACATTGCCCATTCATAGAACTCACCTCGTGAAAACTACTGAAAAGAAAAAGAAATAGCATTGCTAGAAATGTCTTTGGACAGAAAACAATCGAGCAGAAACCATTTTAATGATACTGTAGATTGAATAAACATCTTATTTCTTCTGGATTAATTAGCATGTGCTTGGGGAGAACAACCCGATATCTTGCTTTGTGACAAAAACATATGGACTGCAGAGAGGCTTGCACGGTGCATATGGCTTGAGCCGCGCTCATGGAAAGAATACAGAAAGAAAAGAAAAAAAGCTGTTCTCTTACAGAGCTCTGCTAAAAAACACTTAAGAGACTCAACTACACACGCAGACCGCCAAGCCATTCTTCAATGTCATCCCAGGCTCATTTTTCAAAATTATAGGCACACAATTTGAGTTGGAGCACTGGGCAACCTTCTATTATGCTTTTTTTTATATTTTATATTTATATACATTTTTTTTTTCTAGAAGACCCACAGTATTTAACTATATCTGCGACATGTGCAACATTGAAACAAATGATGCTAGGCTTATTGGAGCCTCTGGTTCAGTAATGTACCTGTTCGTATTCTAGGAATAGACCAGTTGATATTCCTTTCGAGGGCTCTCAAAAACTAATTTCCATATTTAAATGCATTTCAAATTGATGTATTATTTATATATTTAAACTATATTGCCTATATATATTAATATTTAGTTTGCATGTTCTATTGGTAGTCAGTGGAGATATTAGTTTCCTAAACTTAGTTGAATTTACAAAAAAAAAAGACAAAAAAGTGGCTTATTCTAATATTTTATTTGAGCTTCAGCTGTGATTATGGTCTACATTCCCACGGCATTGTTTTAACATCGTCATGCAATGTCACAACTTTATTTTCCTTTCAGAATTTTTCAGCTGGTTTAACATCAAATCGATTGTGTTAAGGTCAGGACACTATGGAGGATAATTCATGTGTGAAAATGATTCCTCATGCTCCCTGAAACACTCTCTCACTATTTAAGCCCAATGAATTTTGGCATTATCATCCTGGAATATGCCCGTGACATCATGGAGGAACCAATCCATTGATGTGATAACCTTAACTTTGAGTACATTTAGGTTATCAGCTGACTTCATTTTACTGCTGAGCCTACTGTAGACCTCCACTCTGGAATACGCTCAGTCTGGACTCATCAGAGTTTGCTCCTATTGCTCCAAAGTTCAATATTTATGTTCCCTAGTTCCTTTTTTTTTTCTGATTAGCCTCACTGACAAGTGGTTTTCGTATGGCCATACAAATGTTTAGTCCCAGTCCAGTGAGTTCCCATCACATCGTCAGTGTAGAAATGCTCTTTTTTTCACTATTAAACATTGCTGCGATTTCTGTTGTCAATTTTTAAAAAGCAACTTCGCCAAGTGTTTAAGTAATCTCCTTAGTTGTTTTCTTAGCTTGATGCAGTTCAATAATTTGACCCTTATGAAAAACATTCATATCTTTCCCATGACCATTGCTGATTGAAACATATTCATGATTGCAGTAATTTCAATAAAAGGCTAATTGCATATAAGCAATTGCTCAGGACATTTTCGGTAATTGTAATGAATTGTTTTTAAGTAATCATCACAGAACACTGGAAAACAGTAAAAAAACAACAGCTAGAAATACCAATGGTGCCCGTGTGTGAATTTGTTTATGACAGCTCATTAACCTCATATCACTTAGACATTATGTATGCAGGTATTATTTTTGTTTGGACCATCCGGCAAGATTTCTGAGTCAATTTCAGTGGCTTTATTTGGCCAGTCATGGTGGCGTAGTGGTTAGCACTGTGGCCTCACACCTCCAGGGTCAAGGGTTTTATTCCCACCCTGTATGTAAGGAGTTTGCATGTTCTCCCTGTGCTTGGTGGGTTTCCTCTGGTTTCTGGACAGGGTGTCCCCCGCCTGTCTCCTGGGATAGGCTCCAGGCCTTCATGACCCTGTACAGCATAATCGGTATAGGAGATGGATGAATGAACGAATGAATAAATAAATGAATATTTGCCCAATTACTGCATATCAACAATCAAACACCATTTTAAACCATCTGACCAGGCCATTACTACACATTCATGATAATGACAATAGTCTATATTTGAGCTCCATATCATTGAACATCCACTTCAAACAGGCATAAAAAAAGAAAAAAAAAGCCTCCTCCTTGCACAACCTTTTTGTTTTTTTTGTTCTATGTGGTTTGGCCTCAAATAAAAACCCTAATAGTGTGCCTCTTATTCATTTCTTTATTTGTATTTTCTAAGATCACATTATCCTAATGCACAGTTTATGTTTTTATTGGTATGTCAGTGTCGAGTGTGGTGATGTTTACAGAGCGGTGCATCTGTATACATCATCAAATCAAGTCAATCTGATTTGGTTAAACATAATCCTGTACTAATCAAATTTAACTTTTGTTTGTCATCTTGTATAAAATAAGAGACCAGCTGAACCAGTGCAATTGTTTTCAGACACACTAAAGAATGTCTGGTAAAGAGACATATTCTATTACAGTGGAAAATTTAATTATACTGAAATTATTCTCTCAGATTTTTTTTAAACATGCAATCATGATTTAGCATGATGATGTTGTATGTCTCAAGCATTATTAGACATATAAGCTGTTCTCCAGTGGTTTAACCTAATCTACTTGTTTACTCAAAAAAGAAAAAAGGGAAAAAAAATATTCGGGCATTCAAGAAGCTCTTATGTATTTTTTTATGAAGCTTGTATAAACATTTTGTAATCAAAGTATACAAACTTTAATTAAAGATGGCGATACTGTTTCAGAGAAAAGGATTTATTACAAAACCATTGCAAAACATACTTACCTTGAAGACCTTTTTATGTATCGCTTCAGCTTTCAAAAAAAATATTAATTTAATATAACAATTGCCATTAGACAAACATTATCATGGACAAAAAAAGTACTGCACTATTTAATAAAATGCACTGTTAGATAAAAACAAAAACAAAATCCAATTCATTATTTTGTTTGCTTTGTTACATTAAGTACACAGACAGATATGGTAAAATTACCGCCATGCTCTTTATCATGGATAAATCAACCCATTTTCTAAACTAAATCTTCTTATGTACATATGCATACATCTTATCATGTGATTATGTCCAGCTGACAGGTCTTGGTTTCAAAAGTAAGGAAAAAATTCAGATTGTGCATTTTGTCTCCACTCTATCATGCGCTATTTAGGCAAGGTTAGAAGATCGAGGGCTATCAGTAATCTTTAACTTGGTGCAAAACAAGCAGACATCACCAGACAATTTGGACTTACCAGGAATACCATTCCCAGGTTACAGAGCAGATTCTGATCGACTGGTTCCATTGCTGATCTCCCTAGACTTGATGGCATGTTTGGCTGCAGCTGGACTTGCTGGACCTACAAGGAGGTCGTATTGTAGGCAATGTTGACTCTACGTTCCTGTCAGAGTTGTCTGAATTTTGAGTTTTTGGTGCAAATACACAGATATTTGTATAAAATCAAACTTTCTTATTTATGCGACAGAAATATATTTTGTAAAAAATGTATACAGTATATGCAACTTTTCTTTTGTCCATGAATGTTTTATAAACAGAAAAAGTAACCAAGTTTTTCTTTCTTTTCGGAGTATAGGAAAAAAATACCTTATTTATTTAAATATTAAAGAACTGAAGCAAACAATAGTGGCACAGATGCACGTTCACCTCCTAGCTCCAGGTTTGATTTGCCTCCTAACTTCTCAATACTGAGGTTGTGTCACTGTCTGGATTTCTTTTGTATGTTCCCTTGGTTCTCTGGTTTCCTCCCACATCTTCCAAACTAATGCTATGATAGGTGGATTAGCTGTGTGCCTTGTAATGGCAGGATATCCCAACCCAATGTGTGTTTTACATTTAGGCATATCCAGAGCAACTTACATCTCATTATACATCTGAGCAGATGAGGATTAAGGGCCCAACATTGGTGATCATGGGATTTGAACCTGGGACCTCCTGAGCTGTAGTCCAATGCCTTAATCACCAAGCTACCCCTGTTTTCAGCTCATGCTGGGATTATTGGTGACTGAAGATAGATGAATGAATGAATGTTCCTGTTGTGGTACTGCACAAATCCACTGTCCCATGTTCAGTTGCGACATCAAGATTGAACATTGTCTGTGCAGAGTTTGGGTGCATGGCTTTCCTCACACTGTCTAAACACAGGAGCAGGCAATAAGCAGTTAGACGGTTAATGTTAAACTGCCCATGGGGCGAAGGAGTGTGTGAATGTGTGTGTTCTGCATGGTACCCTGTGATCCAGAGTGTTACCAAGATTGGCTTTGTGACCTTCACCAGGATGAAATGTTACAGAGAATGAATGAACGAATGATGATGCTCCTGTTGCTGTCATAGAAATAAGACATTATAATGACATCAAACTCTTGACCTCCCCAGCTTTTGGTTCTGAATAAGTATGATTTTGATGCTGAATATAAACCCATTTTGCCAGCTAAGAAACATCTCTTTGTCTCTTGCAGTTTAAGGTGTGAAATGGTTTGAAATTATGCAGCAGCACTAGGATCTTGTTGGTGAAAAATGGCTGTTTGTCTCTGGTTTTTAGGCTGCAGATATCTGAGCCATAACGCCTGGGGAGCAGAGGAGGGGGGATGAAAGGCAGGAACACAGATGTTGCTCCTGCTGGGGTGTGCTGGCCCAGCCAGAAAATGTCATGTTCGGCAGCTGGTGTGAAGCCTCCGCTTTTTTGTCCCCTCACTCCTCTCTCTCCATACACACACACACACACACACACACACACACACACACACACACACACACACACACACACACACACACACACA
>JAOVVB010000037.1:29071577-29084342 GCA_028570985.1 Heterobranchus longifilis | reverse complement strand
GTTAGATGGAGGCAGATGATTCACTGTGGCGACCCCTGAAAGGGAACAGCCGAAAGACAAAGAAGAAGAAGTGACCTTAAAAAATAAAAGCTTATACATAAGAAATAAATATGAATAAAAAGAAATACGAAAGAAAATAAATTTAACAAGTAAAATATACTGTACAAATAAGGTACAAATAAGGGCATAATAAAAATATTACAAAATATAGAAATATAGACGAAAAAATATAGAAGAAAAAAATAATAGAAATTTGTAAAAATTTGGAAGTGACTATGGGGTGCAAATATGCATAAAAAGTGACTTATTAAAGTGTCTTATGTATGCATATTATTATTATTATTATTACTGTAACTCTGGCTGCAGAATGTATTTAAATGAATGTTTAGAAAAGACTATTTTTTTATTTTTTTCGGCATTACCTCCTTGCTTTTCAATACACTTTGTCCATCTGTCAACAAGCTTTTTAAAAATTTTTTATAAAAAAATATTTTAGTGTCTGTGAACTACGAATGCAGTGCTGTCTTTACTTCTTCATCAGAAGTGAATCTTCGTACTTGTAAGCCTACTTTCAGAGGACCCAACAGGTAAAAGTGCAATCAAGACTACAGGTAAACCTTGGACTGCGAGCATATTTTGTTATGGAAATGTACTTTCAAAGTGCATTTCCCCATAAGAAATAATGGAAACTCTGATGATTCGTTCCTCAACACAAAAATATTCATATAAAAATTATGAATACAGAATATAAAATCAAAATAAAGCAAATTAACCTGTACTTTACCTTTGAAAAAAATCATGGCGGGTGTGAGGGCGACATATACACACACACACACACACACACACACACACACACACACACACTAAAGGAAACAAACACTGCACTCTGTTCTTCTCTGAAATTTATTTATGTATTTATTTATTTTCCCCGATTTTCTCCCTAATTTAGTCGTGTCCAATTCCTCCCCGTCACTAGGGGGCTCCCAGATAAGGGCTACTACTACCACCACCCTCCAGATGGGAGAGCCAAAGACTATCACATGTTTCCTCTGAACCACGTGACGCCAGCCGATTGCATCTTTTCGAACTGCTCCTATCCGCTCCTTCCACATGCGTGTGCTCACAGATGCCTTTGATTGGCTGTAGAGCCGTGATTAATGTGGGAGCATTAAGTACCTCTCATCCCTTCCCTCGTCCAGTCTAGAGCTCCGGCTGCAAGAGGTTACAGCATCACCAATCAAACTCGAGATCTCTGGATGATAGGGCGGGCACCTTACCACTGCGCCACTCGGATTCATCTCCCGCACTGATACAGCCTTTTAACCTTTTTGTTCACGGGAGCCCTTGTTGCAGTACAGTTACTAAAACCCAGTCACTACACGTGGACACAAAATAAAAAATGCTTTACGTGCACACACACGGTCACAATGTTATAGTAAACAGTATATGTGCGCAAAGATGCTGACTACAAGAGTGACACACGTGCACTGAGACCGAGCATAGGAGACGATTAACCAACAATCCCACAGTGAGAGAGAGATGGAGAAAGAAGAAGAGCCATAGGCTCAGTTTACTTTGACGTTAGGCAGACAAAGCGAATACGTACTACTCGTATCACAAGACCTCGCTCGTTGATCAAGTAAAAATGTATTTATTACATTTTTGCTTGTCTTGCAGATTAAGTTACTCACCATCCAAGATTTGACTGTGTAGTGTGGATGCTATAACACCCTAAAACAAAGTGTGTGAATGTGCATTGTCATGCAAGATAGCACTCTCATTGGATACCAGTCCTTTGCATTTAATCCAAAGTTTATGCCTCAGCTCTTCAATAAGCATCTCACTGTAACGAGCTCTGTTGATTGTTGAACCTTTTTCCTGATAATGCGTTAATACTGGTTCTTGAGAATCCCAGAAAAGTATAAGCATCAGTTTTCCAGCTGATGGTCAACTTTTGAACTTTTTCTCGGTCAGCGATTGAGGACGTTTCCGTTCCGTACTCTGCCGTTTACTCTTAGGCATATAGTGTTAAATCCATGTCTCGTCAGCAGTAATGATTCTCTTTAAGAAACTTCCACCTTCTGTATCGGTTTAAATTTGGTTAGCAGATATCGAAACGCTTCTGTTTGTTCTCTTTTGTGAGTTGTTTTGGCACCAAGTAGAGCCTCAGAATACAAAAGAACAAGTCACTTCACGCTGCACAGCTTTCATGCAAATCACAAGTGGGGCATCTATATTTGCTCGCACCGCAGTTACAAATCAAGCGATGTAACACATTCACACCTGCAGATCAAGGAAATAAAAATAATAATTATAATAATAATTTGAAAGTTAATTGTCACAGATTTTTCCTTTAAGCACAAAGCACAAGTGAGCACTTGTTTATCTAGCTTTCTCTCCATGTGCTTGTTGGTTCACATTGACATGTGCCTTTGTTTTGATTTCAGCACTGTTTCTAGCCCTGCCTTGCAATTTAGGGTGTTTCACTGGTTGTGGTCAGGTGTTTTGAGATAATCCCTTCATTAATTAGCCTTATTTAATGATCTTTAGTTTCAGCTTGTTTCTAATTCCCTTATTTCTAGTTTGTTCTGACCTCTGTCTAATTTGACAAACTATTATGGATTTCTCTATATACTGTCTCTTTGACCTTTGTCTGGAATATAGATAATGATTTGCGGAAAAGCTCCAGTATATTGTAGCATTTGTTCTAGAAATCGATATCCCGGTTTTGACTTTTTCTAGTTCTCGGGATTGCCCTTGCCTTCAGAATTTGCCTTGTGCTTTTATACGCATGTTGTGTTTCTGTGTTTAGCTTGCTCATGCATCTGATATATGTCTGTGTGACATCCAGCTCGGTTGGTTAGTGAAATGTCGAAGCATGAGTAAGACAGTGTGCTGTGGGTTTCTGCTTTTCCTGCTGAATGGAGAATGTGATCCTGTTCCGCTGCTCTTGAACCCCTAGGCTTTTACAAGATTCACTTCTTTAAAAACAGCCATTATGTATAGAATCAGAATGCCTTAAGATGCATTGAAAATTGTTTTCTAATTGCCCTGTCACATCCTGACTTGAATTCAAGATTAATTCATAGTCTGCCCAAAGATTCACACTTCTAGGCATGTCATTGTGATTTGTTTACTTTTTCTTGCCCTTAAGTACCAGTTTAATTTACTCTCTAAGTGCACATTGGCATGTCATGAAATAGTAAAAACAGACTTACTCTCCATTCATGTGAATTCGCTTTGGTTGGTGTTACTCACTTTTCATATCCTCACGACCTCTCTCCCTTGGTTTACAAAGCCCATCCTTGTTCAACCTCTTTGAGTTAACTGAACTCATCTCTTTTTTTTCTCATAATATTTTAACATAAAGTCACGTATGTTCTGCCTGCCTCTGTGCTGATGAACAGCATTATATTTATACGAATAACATTTCCAAAAGACTAATCTCCACATTGCACATTCAGCGGGTAGCACTGGGCTTCACTGTCCTTAAAATGTATCTAGTGTCTCACAGTGGTGCGTTCATCAAAATGTAAAGCATAGCACCTCGCAGATAAATTGCAACTCAGCCACAAATGCTGAGATAATTCAGCTGTGCAATAGCCTTGACATCTATATAATACTCACAAAGTTCAGTATTCCTGTTTAATTTGTAGAGGAATGTGTGTGAGGGTTGTTATCTGTTTTTACATAAAATGTCAGTGTGTTTAATTATGTTTCTGTAATAGTAAGTCTTACTAAAAGGTCTCATAATTGCCAGTGGTCTTTAAGGAAATTGTTTAAGTTTTAGGAGCTGTTGGAAGATTGTTCAATTGCGATTTTTGATTTAGTTTCATTCAGCAGCTTTAATGTTTTCTGTCTGATTTGTTTTAAGCGGCTATATTTCCTACAGGTTTGGAAGTATTACAAACTACAGTACTAAAAGTATATAACCCACATTCAAATGCTGTGCAACTTGTGCTGTTGTTTTTTTTTTTAATGCCCTGCAACAATCTTGCCAAACTCAATTTCAAAACTTAAAACGTCAATTTAACATTTGATTAATTTTTTAAACCCATAAAAAATTCATAGATTTAACCCATTGATTCAATTGATTTATCAATTAAAATATCAATTAAATGGCTGATTAAATTACACAACTGTACTATTCACCTAGGAGAACTTTATCCATCAAAACTTTTTACATGGACCTGTAAGTACAATTTTTATTACGTTGCATTGGAGGAAATAAGTCTTTACTCTTGTGCCTTTTCCTCTGGGAAAAAAAAAATCCATGACCACTAAAACATCTTGATTAAAAATCAAGATAAAAAGAAAAATGTGTTATTTGATACAATAAAATTCCTATACTTTTTCTGCACTTGTGCTTAGTATAAGTGTTAACAGACTTTACAGTCATTAATTCTACGAGTTTTTAATGCAAAAAATTAAACAAAATAAATTCAGATTAAAATAATCTGATTTGTAAGAGGTCTTAGTATAAGACAACTACTGTACAACCTCAGACAAACAATAACATTGTTTATTTTACATTATGTATTTAAAAAAAAAACAAACAAAAAAAAAAAAACATTTGGGCAATACTAAGTACCCACAGGATTTAAAAGGGTAATTTGCAGCCAGGTGCTGCCCTAGATTAACTAATCATCAGCAGGTGTGCAGGTTTTGCATTTTTGTTGGTCTGGAGCATTTAAGTGTGTGTTAACACAATGTCAAGCGGGAAAGACATGGGTAATGGTCTTAAAGCAGCAATTTTTGCTGTACATCAATCTGGAAAAGGTTATAAAGCCATTTCCAAACAATTTGGAGTACATCCTTTTATAGTGAGGAAGATTATTCACTATTGGAAAGTTACCAAGTAACTGTGCAAGACGGTTACCAATCTTCTCAGGAGTGGGCATTCCAGTACTTTCACCAAAAAGTCAGACAGTGCAATGCTCAAAAAAAAAAAAAAGAGCTATACCTCAGACCTAACTGAGCATGTTAAATGTTCAAGTCCATGACAGCACAATTAGAAGAAGACTGAATAAATATAGTTAGTTTAGAAAAGTTGCCAGGAGAAAAACCTCTTTTGTCTAAAAGAAAATGTAAGCGTGACTGAGGTTCACAAAACTGCATCTGACCAAAGCATAAGGCTCCTGGAACTTCTGGACAGATAAGACCAAAGAGGAGTTGTTTGGCCTTAGTGCCCAGCACCATATTTAGGGAAAACCAAACACCATTTTAGCATAAACAGTGACTGTTAGGGCACATTTTAAATGTGCCCTAAAGGCAAATCTGAGGCCATCTGTCTGTCAGCTAAAGCTTTGTCGAAATTGGATCAGGTAACGGGACAATAATCTGAAGCACACTAGTAAATCTACATCAGAATGACAAAAAAGAAAAGAATCAAGATTTTGGAATTGCCAAGTCAAAGTCCAGACCTCAACACAACTGAAATGCTGTAATGTGACCTTAAGAGAGCTGTGCCTATGCGCGCACCCAAAATCCTCAATGAAGTGAACCAAAAATTACCCTGCAATGATGTGCAAGGCTAATAAAGTCATGCAGGAAATTATTATTTAAGTTATTGCTGATAAATGTTGATTTAAAGTTAAGATTTTTTTTTGATAAATATGTAATGGCACAGTGAAAAAGGACCCACTATGAGCAGATTTTTTTTTTTTTTTAATGTTTTTAAACAAAAACAGCATAGAATTAAATGAGAGGGTTTTAACTTTTACACATGACGCATATTTATTACATGTATATATTTATTACAAATATTTTCACTTATAGTTAATGTCCTGGATAACTTAATCCTGTGGTCTTTGCTTTTTTATAGCAAAATATCTATAGGCTTAGAACATTGGATTAAAAACTAGGGCATTGTTGGCTTTAGGAGTGCACTAAAGGCTCAGGATGTTAGACCACATCCCAGGATGCTTAGGATCTTGGGAATTACATCAGCCATATTGGCACAGTACCTCTTCATTTATTAATTTTATTGATCTAGCACAAATAAAGCAATGTTTCATGATCTGAGGCAACCAAACATACATATAACTGTTGCGCAATTATTCTATAATGTTTCGTTTGGTATATGCAAATTAAATGGCTGATTTCACCCGAACTTTCACCTTGAGCATAAATCTGTTAAAAGAAGTGGGTCAGTGTATGTAGACATTTTAACGAGGGCTGGCTTTGGGAAAGCTTGAAAAAAAAGTTCCTTTCAAGTATATAGAGTATTTTATTGAAGATTGAAGCCAAAGATTAGATAGTTCCACTTCTTTACATCAGGTGCCATAGAAAACCAAATGCTTAAAAGTCATAATGTGGACAATGCATACAATCACAGACCACTTTATTAGGAAGACTTTTTCTTCACAGTTATCCGGTCAACATGTGGCATCAGTGCAGTCCAGGATTTTTAGGGGTCAACCTCTAGTTCTTAAAAACAGACCCCCATGTTAAAAGGTCCAACTTTACACCAGAAATAAACGTGTTTGCAGCCTGGTAGAAGAAAAAAACTGTTTTGGTCTTCCATTCATGACAACTGTACAGTGGTTATTTTTATGTGTTAGTTAAAATTCCATTAAACCATTAAAATTATGCCTAATTAGTGGAGTTAGCCAATTTAAGTGACAACTGCAATGCAAATGTCGAATGACTACATGTATTCATATTTAGTTTAACTTACCACAAGAAACATGGGGAATGACGTGTAGGTTATGGATGAGTTCAATCAAATGCAAATAAATTTTAGCCATCTTAGCATTTTAGCTAAGCCAAAGCTAAAGTTGCTAGCTTGTGGTAACTGAGGTGCGTAAGCATGTTCCAACCGAAAGCCAGACTCCATTCGTTCTGTCCATTTCTGAAATAACTGGGATTTAGGCGGGATCAGCTTCTACCAAGATGTAGAAGGATTGTCCTGTACTTTTTATTTTTTTTATCTTATCTCTGATAAAATCATACAAATACAGGTCAAGAGCTTCATTAAACGTTCACATCAAACACTTGATTGGGGGGAATGTGGTTTGAATGACTGTGGCCTTGTTGGCAGTGCCAGATGGGCTGGTGGTAGTATTTCTGAAGCTGTTGAGCTCCTGGGATTTTTTTCTCTAAAGCACACACAGGTGTACACTTGCACAACAAACGTGTTGCTATAAAACCCTGATGCACTTAACTAAGACTTGTGATTAAGACGTTTACTGCGAAGCACTTAAGTGCTCCCCTGATCTTGCATAAATTCAAGTGTTTTACTTAAATATTTAAAATGTTCTAAGCTAGTGGATTTCAAGTAATTCAGTCGGGTCACTTGTGGCCAACTAAGTGACAGTAATAATGATGGTGAAAGTGCTTAGACAGCACCCTACTGCCAGCGCATTGAGCTCGAGCTGCTGGAAGAAGAGCTCTCGATCTTGCTGTCGACAGACGCAGTGAACCCCCAACACACTTCCAAAACACTTGGCCTAAAAATATTCCGGCTTGGTAGCTGCTGAAACAAATAGGCTTTAAAAGAAAAAAAAAAACAAAGATGCTGAATTATTTTAGTCATTTTCATTTAGCTGGGCTATGCTGCTAATAGTTTTCCATTAAGTGATCCTGCCAGATAATTAACAGTTATTTCTGGCATAGACCTCACTCACTGAGGTGGTCTTTTATTCAACAGATTAAATACGAGTGCTAGATTTAAATGAGTGCTTGCTTTATATTTTAGTAGATATTATCAACAGTTGATTATTTATTTTTTTCAATAACATGGTGAATCCAAACAATAAGTTAATTATAATTGCAGTTGATCACATAACCTGATCCGAGCAATGTTTTTTATTATTATTTTTGTTTTATTTTTTTTGTAATCGAAAATTTTTTGTATTGTTATTTTGTTGATACCAGTAGGCACCACAGCCTAAAATCCTTTTTACATTTTTTATACTATATTTCTGAAACTTGAATACTTGACCGGGTCTCCCATATAAGAACGTTCCCCAAACTAGTGCCACAACCTTGGAACTAAGAACACATTTATGCATTTGGCAAGTCCCCCATATCACGTACGCCCTATACCTCAAAAGAAACGTTCTATAACATGTAAGTCATAGACGAATCCGGAGACAGACACATGATAGGAAATACATTCGCAACTAAAGAGCCCCAGCAGATGCAAGCTGTTTTTATGTATATTTCTCTGAAGTGTTACCATGTAAGAAATCAGCACACTGAGGGGTTTTATTTTACAAGCTTAGAGACATGGGAAAGTTCAAATCATAGTACAAACACTTACAACTTCCAAACATGTTTCAGCATGACAATGCCCCTGTGCACAAAGCAAGCTGCATGAAGATTCGGTTTGCTAAGGTTGGAATGGAGGAACTTGGACATAACCTGGACAGAGCCCTGATCTCAACCCACACTGGGCACATTTACTATGAACGGGAAAGCTGATTACACCCCAGATCTCATAAATTCAATAAAATTTTATTTAAATATCGCTTTTAACAATGGTCATTGTAGTATACCTTGAATAAATTCGAGTAAATCTGTCCCTCCATTTCCACAGTCTCATTTTCCTCTATTCACTTTGTATTGACCGTACCCGAGAGAGAGAGAGAACCGAGTCCTCAGAAGTCTAATCCATCTAGTCGAAGGCAACACATTGTTCACTCTCTCGCCTCTCTTCCCACTCAGTTCGTCAGCACTGATAGGTCATTCATTTCAAGCTGCACTATTTACCCTGCACTGAGACATTTCATTACTTAAAGAATTTAATTGATCTGAGCCTGGCATTCCTGCCTCATGCTGTAATTGCTTTGTAATTTTAATAAGATTGTTCTAAATGCACTGATTACCAACATTTAATTGCGTGCTGATTTGCGACAATTTTGTGCTCCGTATTTGGAAAAATCATTATGCTTGGTAATATATTGCGTAATGAGTCACATTACGATCTCATTCTCAGGTTTGCCTCAGATAGTACACCTTAGAGCGAGGGAGATTGATTGCATCTTGCACAGAATCAAACCAAAGCCTTAGTAAGGTGTCAGAGGTGATGCCTTGAAAGCTGGCATATGCACACACACACGCGCACGCACAGGGAGAGTGAGATAGTAAGGAAGACAAATGTTTTCAGTTACACCAATGCACAATTGTATCTGTTCAGGACAAAGACAATTAAAAGTCATTGCTTTAAAGGCGAAATTGATTTTTTTTCTTTTCTTTTTTTTTTTGCTTCTTTGCTTTTCTTAGGCGAAGCAGCTGAGTGAATCCTGAAGACGGAGTAAGAATAAGAGCTTGATCCTTGGCTGGAGGCCCATTAGCGTAAACAGAAGGTAAAACAGAATCGTAGTGGATAGAAAGCACCATTTTCTCATTATTAATGGGCAGATGAGTAGTGCTTTAGCCTTGTTTAGACTTTTTTACTTTTTCTTTCAAAGCCGAACAAGGTCCTGCTTTTTCTCTGCAGACGTGAAGTCAGTTTTTTTTTTAGTTTCCTCCAGACTCACTCGCTCCATCCTGCTGTGCAGAGGAGTGAACTCAGGCAAACTGATGAGGTGAGCTGGAGATGGATGATTCCGCCTGCATTTGATGGCTCTCATTTTCTGCATCTGCAGCGAAACATTCTGATCTTTCATCACTCTCTCAACGCTGCTTCTCCACACGCCACTCCATTGCGCTCACCATTTTTATAGTCATCACGAACAAATAAATAAATAACTCACTCACTCAGATGAAACTGTCTCTACAACCTGTCTCGGGTCACATCAGTCTGTTAAGTTGGTTGGTTTTTCGCGAGGACGAATGCAGATGTTTCATTACCCTCTATGCTGTTCTACGACACATGCTTTCACAATGGCGAGCAGCCAGGAGGTGCCTTCACTCCACTAGCGTATTCCCCTGCTGTTTTAAACTATTGTTCACCGTGATTGAGAGTCTTGTGCCTGTTCTCTTTATTACATAAATCCTTAAGCAGAGCACCGTGAGACAGAAGATGCTGCATGTAAATTCTGCCGCTTTTTGTCTGGTGGGTCTTGGCTCGCCTGAGCATAGATACTAAATAAATGATGCGCCTCAGGCCCGCTGCACGATCTTTCGGGAGACCGTGTGCGCTGGTATAAGATGGAGGTTTCTAAAAGGCACAGCGAGCTCTTCCCCGGCCTCATTCAGCTATGCTGCTCGCAGCATGCTTTTCTGCATTTCAAGGAGCTCAATGATGTTCTTCCATTTCCTCTGATGCTTCTAATGTTGAGAGACCAATCTGAGTAGGCTGAAGAGCGCTCAGCTGTCCAGGAATAAAATGCAATTACACAATCCACTCCAGAGTTATTTGCACCCTTTCAGGAAAATAAGCAACAAATAATATCTGCATGCAAAAACTAACAAATTATATTTTTGGTAGCTTGGCCTGATTAACTGTTTTTAACAGTATTTTTTAATTTATAACTTGCTTTTGTAGATTTTATATCCGTTGGATATGAAATAATGGATGGTCAAACTAAATCCATTTGCATCAAGCACTTGGTAATCACTTCCTCATCCAGTTTGGGGTCATGGGGTGCCTGCAGCCAATCATACAGGGCTCAGGGCACAAGGCATGATACAAGCACACATACATTCCCGCATTTACTCACACATTACTGGAAATTTGGAAACACCAGTTAGCCTACTCTGCATGTCTTTGGAGCGTTGGTGGAAACCATAGTACCTGGAGGAAACCTACCAAGCACAGGGAGAGCATGCAAACTGCACACACTCAGAGACAAAGGCGGGAATCAAGCCCTCGAACCTACATCGCCAAGCCACCTACTTTATTGTTATTGTTTAAAAAATGCTAATGTTTTAATGACAATTATTTTTAAAGAAAATAGTATTACAGTATGTAAAGAGAATGGATCAAGAAAAGAGTATAAAATTCGAATAATTTATGAATTATTTTAAATGTAATGATTTTGTTAATGGAACAAAACCTCTGTAAGAATTCCTGCCATTTCTGGCTATCTTCAAACTCACATTACACGATTTGTTAAAAAAAATAAATAAAAAATCCCATTGCGGTTATTTTGACATTACGATTGTAATTTAAGCTGCCATATCTAACTAATGAATGTACCATAACAGCACAAATGATCACATAAAGATAAATATGTTTAGCTCTTCAAAAGTTATTTTAAAATAAGAAATACTTACATTTTTGACAAACACTCCATACATTCCATACTACCTGTAATCTGCTGCAGCGTTTTGCGTTTGAATAATTGCACTGGTCTGTATTGGGATTAATTGGGATTAATTGTGCAGCTCTTCTCACATGCATATGTTTTATAAATCCCAATCACATTTAGATTCAGGAACAGACCACCCTTCTGACTTTTGTATTTTGTATTTGACTTATTTGAAAAGGTAAAGCTCACAAAGCTTGAAACAACAAAATGAGGAGTGTTGAAATGAAACAACACCTCATACTGTAAGCGTGATGTGCTAACTCTTCCTATAATACAGCTCAACCATCACATTTGTCTGCCGTAAGTGAATAGCTAATGCTATTTGTCCTAATTACAGATTCAAATACACGCTTTTGTATCCAGATTGATAACGAGGTCTACAATGTCTAATATTGTTTTATAGCCTTTCATTTCTCTGCCAGTTTTTTTCTGGAGCTTCACTGGCCAATTGTGCACAAGTGCCTACACAAATCCATGCTCATTTGAGCACACAAGCTCGTTATTAATTATAATACTGAGATGAATATTTTTAATGCTTTTCCCATAAACGAGGATTGACAATACGCTCCAGTTTCCCTCAAAGAGAACGAAACAGCCGTTCATGTGTTGTTCAGGACATGAGCACTTGGTAGTAGAATGTAAAGGCAGTTGCTGAGGTACTGTATTGCTTGATTGAATGTGCAGAGGTGGGGGTGAAGGATCAGTGACTGATGGAAGGAGATGTGCTTTTTGGCAGGGAAGGAGGGCATGTTAAGGAGAGAAAAGGTTGATGGGAGCTGAAAAGGTCCAGTGGTGTGGAGTAGATATCCAATCACTGCAAGCTGTCATTTTTCAGTCTGCCAAGAATGAGTGAAGTGGGCCCTTCTTTTCATCACTTCAGCCCATTTACCTTGTGTGAACTGCTACAGCTCATTGGTCGAGCTCTCTCTCCCTCTCCCTCTCTCTCTCTTTCTTTGCCCCTCTCAGTACAGGATAGTTGCATGCTATCTTTGTGACATTTGAATATGTCTTTTGGATTTTACTTTTTTCCACCCGGCACTCGAGGCATTCAGCCAAAAAGACAGGGATGCCATGGCATTAGAAATTACATGATCATCTTATTTTAAGTCCCAATTCAGTGGCCTGAGAGCTGCGGTTTGATTCTGCAGCTACTGTCCACATAGTATTTTCTTTTCAAAGAGTAAATAAGGGTGATGGCATCCTAAAGCGCTTGAATGATTTACACAATAGTCATCACCATTTTAAATACTCCACACCCTTACTGAATCTGAACAAACTTCAATTAGCTTACCAAACTAGATAAATACTGTATGGAGGACAGCGAAAAGGTTAAACATTTTTAGCATTTTTACATTTTTTTTCAAATGTGGAGAATTTAATTAAACACACACACACACTCAGGTTGATTTAATTTGAAATGTATTCAAGGTAAATGCCTGTGCACAAAGACAAAAATACAGTACATGACAGGTTTATATGCACTTGTCTCTGCTGTGTGTGTGTGTGTGTGCGTGTGTGTGTGTGTGTGTGTGTGTGTGTGTGTGTGTGTGTGTGTGTGTGTGTG
>JAOVVB010000037.1:29036804-29053263 GCA_028570985.1 Heterobranchus longifilis | reverse complement strand
TTCTCTAACCGGAAACTTCCACCACCATTTCCATTCGTACTCCACACGAACCCTCGAGCTGCCCAGAAGCTCGCACATCTACATACACAAATTTTAACTGTAGTTCCAGTAATGAAAATATTACAATGCAGCTAAGGACATATTATAATAAACAGAATGAGTATCTCACCTCTCATATCTTCTAGTCTGAGTCGTTCGTTCTTTTGAATCTATTGCACCACATTGAGTCTATGGAAGTCATGTGACAAAAGAACGAACGACTTGGGACTTGAAGATTCGTTGAGAACCGTTCAATTCTGTTTCCTGTACATAACCTACGGAGGTTTTGCGATTATCGACCCATCACTAGTTCCCAGCCACCTCGGCCAGGATCATCATTCTCGGATATAAGGCATTCTTTAAAATGTTTTATTGCTGCTAAGATTCTCATCACCGTACTGTGCTTAAAGTCTTCTGTAAATGTGTATCGGTTTTACACCTTTATTAACAAGAAATTTCATTATAATTCCCGGTAGACTTTAACGCCCCTTCTATATGCATTAAATTGGCACCAGGCAGCCAATACAAGGCCATTTAGTATTTTATCTTGTTTTTATATATAAAAACAAGATTTTATATATTCTTTGTTGTTGTTTTTTGGTGGCTGGCAGCAACTTATAGGTGCATTACCACCACCTTTTTAAATTATTTTGTTTATATATATATATTCTACACTGGAGAAATGATATATATATATCGAACTTGCTTTTGTTGGCTGGAAATTCACTAGGCCAAAAGGTGCTAGCTAACATGAAAACATACAGTATGAGAGCTAATCCCCTAGCTCAATGCATTAATAAAAAACTAGGTGAAAACAACAGCATTTAAAATTTAGCATGTTGTGTTTCCAACCTCAACAAAAAAAAATCCCATAAGTCATTGGCCTAGGTTTTTGCCATGAGATTATTTTCTGTTAGTTCTGAGGTAACTGCATGCTGTGCTACCTTTGCTCTGAACTTTTTCTTTCAGTTTTTCATAGCAGGGAGTTTGAGAAGCCTGCTGTTTTCACACATTTCACTTCCAAGTCCACAACAAACTGTCTTTATCTTTATCAAATGGAGTTCAGAGTTGTGAAGTTTGGCTGCTACTTTTGGCATGGTGGGGGGAAAAAAGATAGTGTCTTATATTAGGATGTTTATAGTATTCGTCAAAAAACTCGAGAGGATTGTTGAAATGATTGCAATCCCATAAATCTGCACCTGAAATAATGTAGGAGTCCTAAATGTTGGAATTTCATTATAATTATTCATGTTGATTTTGCTAATGGTACATACTTTTCATAATTGGGTTTGTATTTAAGTGCTATCATGCTTATGTCTTTGTAAGGTTTTTTTTTTTGGGGCTATTAATTTTAAATAATAATAAAAATAATAACAATAATAATAATAATATTCATCATCACCATCAACATAGACATTGAAAAGTGGAACCCATGTTCTTCCCGTGCCTGGTTTGTTTCCTCCGGGTACTCTGGGTTCCTCCCATAGTTCAAAGACATTCAGATTAGGTTAATGGGTGTTCACAAATTGCCTGTAGTGTGTGAATAAGTGTGTGCGTGTGCCCTGCGATTGATTGGCACCTAGTCCAGGGTGTACCCCGCCTTGTGCCCCAGGTCTTCTGAGATATGCTTCAGGCCCCTGCTACCCGGTATACAGGATGAAGCGATATAAATGCTGGGTGAGTAAGTGGTAATAATAATAATATTCATAATCATCATCATCATCATTAACATTATAATTATTGAAAAATGAAACACACGTGCTATCTGTGCTTGGTTCATTTCCTCTGGGTACTCCGGTTTCCTCCCACAGTTTAAAGACATGCAGATTAGGTTAATGGGTGTTCACAAATTGCCAGTAGTGTGTGTGTGTGTGTGTGTGTCCTGCGAAGGATTTGCACCCTGTCCGGGGTTTACCCCACCTTGTGCCCTAAGTCTCCTGGGGTAAGCTCCAGGCCCTCCGTGACCCTATACAGGAGAAGCGGAATAGAATATGAATGAATGAATAATTAAAAATCCATGCAGCCATGGCTCTAAAGAGGTCTCAGATTTTTGAAGGCAGCTGAACACACACACACACACACACACACACACACACAGGCGGCGCACACACCTGTGGATCAGCAATAATAACCTACAGGATAGAACAGACATGCCGGTGCCTGGGCTTCCGCGTCAGAGATTCCTAAATGTCCAAAATTGTTTCACCGACTTAACTTTACTGCAAGCCTGCTCTTACACTCACCTACCACACACACTTTTTTTTTTTTTTTTGCATTTTCTCTGCACCAGGTGCCACAAATAGATGTGGCTGTCAGCTCTTGTACCGTGGTGCTCTGCATTTATCCAGAGTGGACAACCATTTCAGAAAGTATTTACAGCAAACTGTAACATCATTTTAATTATGTGTTAATGTAGCTCAGTAGGTAGCGGCAAGATGTGTCCTCCACATCGAAGGTCAGGGTGGGACGATGAGTTGGAAGTTGTACAGAAATCTTGTGGGAAAGGTGGAAGCAAGCATCTTATTTCTAGCAGTTAGAATTTGGGCATCCTAGTGTTAATTCCAGCATCACTAAGAAACAGTGTATCTCTCTCTCTCTCTCTCTCTTGCACACACGCACACACACACGTGATGGGTAATGTGATGGGTCATTTTTTTATTTTTTTTTACAGCTGCAGATTTTTATTTATTAATTTCTTTTCAACCTGCACTCTTAAAGTTCACTTAAATCTGACAAAACTGTCTAGTTTTGGCTAGCTTCTCTCTCTAACACACACACACACACACACACACATCTGAAGAGAGTCTGCTTTTTGCGTCTACTAGCTCAGATTGATGCTAGAACCAGATTTCCTAATGAAGGCCTGCCACATACCATCACACTCAAAGCTTTGAGTGGAACAATCAAAGAGCTGTAAAGACCAGCCTGGAAGGTGCGCATATTTTTTTTATAAGGCACACGATGATTTTTACACATGCTCGTCAGATCTCGCAACGTGTAGCCTGTGGGGTGATGATGCTATTTTCAAACCGTAAGTCATTTTAAGTGAGACGTCATGCCCTTGAGTGTGATTTAAAATAGATGATGTGTCAAAGTGCACTTGCATATTTTCCTTTCTTCCTTCAAGCTGTTCTCTGAGGTGTTCCTGATGATACCGTTTGTCTGCGTAATGAACACACTGCATGTGCTTGAGGGATGAGGTGTACCTGCAACTCCTCGAAGAGCAAGTGCTTTTGTGATTTTTTATTTATTTTTTCCTAGACTAATATTTAATGAACACTACACACTTACAGACTGCTAAGTACTGATTAGGTACAGTATGAGTGAAAGCTGAAATGTCTTAATTATACATATATTAAAGTGTCTAATTGTGGTTTCTAGGATAGCTGGAGGACTATTACTCCTCCTGATATGTTAATAATCTCAGTTTCTTGTCCTAAACAATTATTTACCTCCCAGTCTTTTCCGAATCATTCCAATTTCGCTACCATTTATCGCACTAATTGATGAGTTTTAGCAGGGACATTCTAGGCCAGTGGCTATCCTTTATATCCCTGCTTGGTCTGTACTTGGAAAAAAAAAATCTTCCATCCGTCGGGATTCACGAGGAGCTAATCCAAATGGAAGGTACCTGGGGTGGTTTATTAGGGTCCACTGCTTCTTTCCTCTCGACTCCACACCATCTGTGCACCAGTGGCTCGGGCCATCCACAGAAAACCCAGCCAAGCTGAACGGCCAGGACCTTGGGCCGTGCCTGGGCATCTCGCTGTCTGCTTGAATCTGAGCATCTCACAGGGAGCATCCAGCCAGCTGGTGCTTTCAAAAATCACTGTTGTCCCACAGAGGTTAATTTCGTACTGATTAACACCTAGGGCCAAAAAGACTTATGTGATCGTGTGTTGAGTGTGGAGTGTGAAATGAATTAGAATTGAGGAATAATTTTTTTTTTTTTTTCTCATCGGAATATTGAAATGAGTCTTGTGTAGACATTATTCAAAAATTGGGTTAAGTTTTGGATATAAAGTCTGCCATAAATTACAGCAAAGGAGAATTACGGTAGTGTCCTGAATTGCATTTTATGAGACTTTTTTTTTTTTTTACTTTGGGATTTCGTCCCGTGGTGCAATATTAAACCTAATGCATCTACCAGGGGTGTACAACTAGCTATACATTTCGTTAGCCATAGTTGTACAAGTATAAAAATCATATTTAAATCCAATTTTTTTTTTTTGTCACGTGCACAACCATGCACAGTGTGATAAGATAAGATTCAATTATTTGTCACAGTTAGCAAGCTGGGGTCAGAACAGAGAGTCAGCCAGGATACAACGTCCCTGGAGCAGATAGGGTTTAAGGCCTCAACAGTGGCAGCTTGGTATTGTTTGTGCTCGAACCTCTGACCTTCTGATTAGAAACCCACTAATTTACCGCCTTAACCATTTGAGCCACCACTGCCTAGTCTTTTCATCTAAACTAATATTTAATAACACGCTGACAGACTGCTATTTACTGATTGAGTATGGATAATAGCTATAATTGTCCTAATGTGTTGTGTAGTATCAATGTACAGCCAGGTCTAATTCTGTGGTTGCCTGGCAACCTGGTTGAGACTAAAAAGTAGTAGCAAACATATATTAATAATGTCTAAAGAGCTATTTATCTAGTTGAGTGTGTTAATTCAAAATGAAAGGAAATGGACCTCTATATGCATGTCAAGGGTGGTGATTGTCAAGGACAATCTTATCCTCTTCTGAGAAAAAAGTCAACAAGTCATTGTTTTAAATAGAAGCTGGGAAGGTTTCTACACTCATCCCAAATATAACTATTATGTGTGTCTGGTTAGGGGTTTTTTCACTCTGCATGGTTGACCCCGGGGTGACAGCATGTAGTTAGTCACAGATTGTGCAGTGTGCTATGAAAGCTTCTCCCTGGACGCTATGTTCTTTTATTTTTCGCTGTTTATTATAACACATGCACATTCTTCATTCTGAAAAGATCAGTGATCGTCCATGCATGCAGTTTAATCCACCTAGTAAAGATTGTTCTCCTGTCAGCCAGATTGCACCTCATCTGATGTGTCTCGTTCAACAAGCAGTTAGATTCGGAGGCATTTAGCAAAAGTCAATAAGGAGCAGAGTTCATTTTCTTTCACTGCTTTTTAAACTGCTTGTCTGTGAAGAAATTGTAATAGCCTGGACATGACATCTGCCTGTCCCAGGTACCTGGTCTAGTGATCTGTCCACCCTTTCCAACTTGTACCTATTTCTGAGACTTTTTACTTACAGTACATACATACAGTATGTTTATTTTTTTTCTCCACGATTAACTAATGGGAAAAAAACCTCCCTGGCATATTGCAGTGTACTAAGCAGCATTGTGTTCAGGTGTTGATGTATGAATTTAATTCTTCCGCCCTCCAGGAGCTGCGTCAGCAGTTTAGCCTCATGCGGTACCCACCTTCAACCATCCTCTCCATTCTTACATTTTTTTATTTCAGCCTTCTCCCTGTCTGTAGCGCCAGCTGTTTTTATCAGGATGTGGTTAAAGCAGTCTGAGCAAAACCGAGCTATGCAGTTCCCGTTCATCTATGATACGAGAAAGTTCACGCATAGTTCTATCTAAGCCTGCTTTCCTGTCCTGCAAATCCTCTTCCATGAAACACTGGAGTGATTATTTTTACGATGGAGTGCCCCAGTAATAGAGCCCTCTATAGGTTCAGTTACCTGCTCTATGTCCGGAGGTGGAAACTGATATAATGACATAGTTTCCATGCTCAAAATAGGCTTTAGGTTCATGCAAAAAAAATAAAAATAATAAATGACATGGAATGACATCACAGGTCAGTGGCTCTCTGCCATGAACTCATAAACCACTTCGCTTTCATCTAGTTCTCTTTAACCTGGCTCTCACTGCCTCAGGTACAAAGAGTGCAAATTGCAAATGCGATTTCCTTACACAAATGTTGTGCTTTAATCGAATTGTTACATAACTAACGTGCTGTTAAGAAACAGACATGAGCCTGATCAGTTCAGTTTGTAATCAGATACAAGTCTGTGATTCTTCTTCACTCAGTTCGAATCAAATTTTAAGATACAGTTTTCTTCTGCTTTCTCCTTAACCAGACTCTTGAGATCCATTCAAAACTGTATTTAATAAAAATAAAAGTTAAAGATTTGAACTTGTTTTCCCTGGCTACACCACACTCTTTATCTCTGCTAGATATCATACAGTACATAGCCTTCTATTTACTATTCCATTTTAAACCATAAGGATAAGGCAAAGCTGTTGCACTCAATACTGTACTGTACGTCCTTTCTGAATGTACTTACTAGCACATTGCTATTTTCAGTTTTCTCAGTAATTATCCGGTATTACAGGAACACATGACGTGGTACTTCACTCGCTTTCATTTCAGCATTAGTAAGTGCCTGCTGTTTTTTATTTATGGATTCACCCATGCCATTTTTCCATCTTGATCCAGTCCTGATCTAGCGGCATACACACATGCGGCCGGTACTCGCAGTTTCAGAGTAACCGAGGCAACTGAGTGCGAGCTTTTGTTGCCAAGTTATGTGAAACATCAGAGGAACAATGTTCGCATGGTTCTGTTTCCTTTGTTCCTGTGCAAGACCGGTATCATGACTGTCAACCTCATCAGTCACAGGATTGGGTCCGGAATTTTCATGTTACATCTTTATTTTAATGATCTGGGCTATGTGTGTGAAATTTGAGCAAATGGATTTTTTTCTTTATAAATTCTTTGTGATTTTTCATTAATTCCTGTAAACTTTAATTAATCCTACTTTAATCAATCTTGATGTAAACTTGCTCCCAGCAGTTCTTCTTAAATGAAGTAATTCATAATGTATAATGTGCAACAATATTAAGCACATTCAGACAATCAGGGTATTAATCCCGTAAGAGTTTTGTTATCACTATTGCATCAGAGATGGAAAAATTAGATGGGTTGAATGGAATGGAAGCAAGTGATTGTGGCAATGTGGCATTTCTGTATTCATTGCTATTTCTAGCTGTTATGATCTGGTACATAAAAAAATAAAAAACCCTCTGAGATATGTGAGGATGATGGTCAATGAGCAGTGTGATTTGAGCTGCCAGGACTGGAGGTGGCACTGGCATTGCTCAGAATGTTAATGCCTTATGCTTGCATGTTTCGATTTTGTTGGTTTATTCTCATTATTTACTCCTCTATGATTTATTCATGCCTGACGGATGTCTCTGAATTAAGGCGTAGGGTCTCTCAGACACCCTTTCCCACACACACACACACACACACACACACACACACACACTCTCTCTCTCCATGTGGTTTACTGCTTGGTCACTGTAGACTTGACAGGAGACATAAACGTGTTGAGTGTCTACCAGGTCGTTTGTACTATCTCAGCTCTGAGACGTTTGCTTTAAACTAAACATGACTTGTCGCACTTCCTTTACACGATGGAAGGTATTGGACATGCCTAAACACTAGATATTTCAGTTTGAGAAAATGGACTGCGCCAGGTGATAAAGACAAGACACTGTGGAACAATAATTAATTGTGATTATACATATCCTACAGTATACGATATCACATTGGATAAGACACACACATTGATTAGTGTTCTATAGTAATTTACAATATATCACACAAAGCTAATTAGGTTTTTTTAAAAGATGAAACAGATTGTAAATTGCTTGACAGTCGAGCTGGAGAAGTAGCTAAGTATTAACAAATAATCTATGGCTTACAGAAATAGTATAAAGCATAGTCAGGGCATAATATTATGAGCCTTTAAAGGGCTAAAAAGCCAAAGCTGTTCATTTGAAATATTATCTATTTAATTGACTGACGGACAACAATCTATGCTCGAAAAGTAAAAAAAAATTCCAAAGAAAAAAAAGACTAGCAGAATGTACAGTACATTAATTAGGTGATTGCCGTATAAGGTGCTGACATTCATTATACCAAGTTAAATTATAAACTTGTAGTGAATTAGGGGTTGCATAGACTAATCGACTAATCCATTCACCAGTCACTGTTGTGGGGACACCAATTAGTCAAGGGGGTAGAAAAAAATTTAGGCAGACTAGTGTTGCATGGCATACTGGTTCTAAGAAAGTACAAAGATTTGAAAACAGTATTACACCAGCTTTTTGAAATAATCACACAGATTTCTATTTGATCTGGCTAATAAGCGCAGCACTGACAGCAGATTATTCTATTTCTCACTCATCGTCTATATCACTTTATACTTTATACAGTGTCGCAGGGTGCCTGGAGCCTATCCCAGGAGACTTGGGGCATGAGGTGGGGGCCAATCCCTCGCAGGGCACACACAAACGCAGTCATTCACACACTACGGCCAGTTAGCCTAATCTGCAGGTCTTTGGTCTGTGGGAGGAAACCGGAGAACCTAGAGGAAACCCAACAAGCACGGGGGGAACATGCAAACTCCATGCACACAAGAGACAGGAAACGACCCTGGACTGGAATCATCGATAGTGTTAACCACTACACCAAAACAAGTATATGTGAAAATAATGTGATCACTCAATTAATAACTACTGGTTATTCATTTTAGGATTTTGAGTAAATCACTAAATAATACCTAAACCTGAAGCATTTCTAATTCATTTTTGGAATAAGATGCAATTTGTTCATTGTAACCAGCTTTTCAGCACTGCGTAATGTGATGTAAACCCTTCCACGCTCCACTTTAACACATGTGGAGAACAGTACAGGTCTGGTGCAACGTCTGTGTATTCCTGGTCTAGTGGGAAAGACTCATTCTTACTGTATACTCACACTGCAACGATGAACGCAGCGAGAATGGGATTAAATGGAAAATGTGTGTTTATCCAGTTCATACAACTTCCTACCTACTGTTCGTTCCCGTCAAGTTCTCGATACGTCTATTATACTTTCACATAATACTGTATGTCCGATAACATCACACCACGCTCTTACGAGTCTCTTATTAAACGCGTGCTACATTGCGGTGAGTTTGAATAAATATTACAACACATACAGTGCTTTTCATCATGACGCGATGGTGTGAGGAATTGGATTCGGTAGTTTTACTGAATTCTCTGAACATGACATAGACGCAATGATTACCTGCTGCTTGCACGCCATAAACGTGGAAAGCACTAGAAGAATGTAATATGGACTTGTAATATGCAGTCGTCTGCAACCTGACATGGACCCAGCACAGCTATAGCACAAGCCTGAAGAGGATGTTCATTAATTAATGTACAGTAGCAACCGTGCAGTGACATCCCAATGCTAGACAGAACGCCATGCGAGGAAGTCTCTAAGAGGTGGTAATTAGGCCGTTAACTGGTCAATGCCGTGGTTAATACATCCTTATCCGTATTAAGTTCTTCCTGCTTCTTGCTTCGACCACATCCTCACCAAGATCTATTTGAACAGTGTCCATGAGCTGAATGAAAAGTGTTAGCGTGGTATATTTGGCCGAGAGCCTTGAGTTTGATAGGTGGATTATACGGTTCTTTGTGCAGATGATGAACAATCATTAATTATTATTATTATACAGCACAGTTAAATCATTATTAAAGGGCAGCAAAAAAAAAAATCAACAAGTCTCAAAACTTTACAGTAACATTTATTAATCCTTATTCCAACTATTTTTTTGTTTTTTGTCACAAGTCATATGGCTCACAACATACCTGGGTCACATGACAAAATAACTGTTGAAACTAGGTTGTGTTTCTTGGCTGATTTTATATAAGTATGTCAATTACTAACATTGTATCTCAGTGCCCTTATGCTATCAAGCATTATATTAATGGCTTTAGGTTTAGGCTTAAGGTTAGGATAAAATCTGAACGACTCTTCTCATGCGATTGCCTCATGGATATTCTACAAATTTAATAATAATCAATTATTGTTTTTTTTACTGAAGGACTGGCAGAACTACACATACCTGCCCTCAGCACACTGAAAGGTTACTTAGCCACATTATGAAGTTCTGTTATGGCCATAATTAGACAGCAATTAACATTAAGTGTTCACCACATCTTTACGTTTGAACCTACCAATCAGCATAGTGACCTGATGAAAGATTTAACATGTTATCAACCCCACAGACTGACCTAATGACTTGACTTTACTGTCGGAACTTCACTGTATAGATGTCTTTGTATTAAGAGTCTCAAAATAGTGTATTTTTAGGTGTTGGTTTAAGTCAAGAAAGGTAGTTGATTTTGGAGACCGTCTAAGTATAACCTAACTGGCATGCTCTTGTGTAAATTGCCAGACTTGGTGGAGTCAAGCTGTTGTTGCCTGATGGTCTGTGCTTATTCAGTGTGGCCTTGCAGCTTACAGGTGGTTGTAAGAAGTGTGTGTGGTCCGATACTCAGAGCCTGTTTTTTCGCACCTGCGTATGTGCACCACAACCATTCCCACATTACTAACCGAACTGTCTCTTGTTTTGTTCAAGCTGTATTTCAAGAACAGTCTGTTAAATGAGGGACGTTTAAGTCAAACCGGGATTTTTCATGAAAATAGGCGTAAAATCTATTCAGTTTTACAGGAGATTTCAAGCGCTGTACGGTAATGAGACTCTTAGCCGCAGTAAAACTTTTGAATTGAGCTAACGTTTTAAACAAGGCCGTATTTCCATGAATGACGATCCCAGCCGAGAGGGCCGACGTCAGTCGTTCATTGAACATTCAGCGATTCAAACACTATCAGAGAAAATGGCCCGGTTTGATCTCAAAAGGTGTTCTTTCTTTTTTTTTATTTTTTTTTGGGAGGACAATGCTCAACCCTTACAGTATAACCCTGGAAGTTATGGTGACATCCCCGTACAGTCCCGACCTCGCTCCAAGCCATTTCCACATGTTGAGCTCCTGGGAGGCTTGCATTTAAGACGCGAAGCAGGCTTCGGAGAACTGAGAGAACTCTCTACTTTGACGATATCCAAGCACTACGCTGGGATTAGTGTAGCAAGGGATTATATAGAGAATAAAGGTAGTTGTTACTCTCATAACTGTGTTTGACATGAATGCTCCCTATATGTTAAACTGTGAAATTTCCAACTCTGCATGATGCATACTTATGTGTGTGTGTGTGTGTGTGTGTGTGTGTGTGTGTGTGTGTGTGTGTGTGTGTGTGCGCTTGCATGTGTAGTAAAAGAGGATTCATGCTTGAGAACACCTGCAAAGTGGTTTACCAACAGCATCTGTGAACTATATGTCTTTCACATAAGCAAAATAACATTTAATTAAAATGACATTTGTTCCCTTAATGAATATGATTGTCATTATTTCTTTAACTGAAGTACAAAATACAAGTTAGTGTTTATGCAAACCAATTGTAATTGCATATGCACTGCAATTTACTAAGACTTGAAGGCTTTACTGTACATCTCAAGAGTAGGTTTTTAACTTTGCAGAAGCCTGTTTCTATCAAGTGAAGATAAATGATATAAAGTCTTAGCTCTTAATTCTTAATCATAGAAAACTGAATAGAAATAACCACCATGATAAAGTTGTTTCTTATACGTAGGTTGGATTAATATATTCCTAGTTGAAAATGGTTTTCATTCACATTTGCTGTGTTAACAAATGCACCATTTTATTTATTGCATTTTATCACCTTTGCTCCCAGCATCGCTGCTTGTGGTTTTTAGTTTTATGCACGGTTCACTCTTCCAGGACTCTTTTTTTTGTTTGGGAGTCTACCAAGAACGCTAAGCACATGCAAAGCCTCATTTACATTTAGTTTTCTGCCCCCTTTTTTTTAACCTTACATAATTTTGAGAATAATCCTTTATAAATCACCCACTACATGCACATTAACTGCACTCTCAATTTATCTCACTGCTCATGCAAATTAGCACTCGTTATTTGGGAATTTAGTCAGTCTCAAAAGCATAGGAGTCTCCTCTCCTAATTCTTCATCTCAGTGGGTTCGGTTCTGTGAAGCTCTTACAGCTTTCATAAATCATTTCTGGACCTCCTGACTTCTCCTAGGCTCCTTCAGTCATTCAAAACTCCTTGTTAGTGCAAAAGTAGACTCTTCTCCTGACTGTATTGTATTCTGGATTTTAATCTAACTCGATTTTCTCTGTCTGCTGCTTGAGTCAATACAGGGCATAAGCAGCGTGATTAAAGGGGTTTCAACGTATAAAACCCTGCAAACCGAGCCTGCAATCTCCAAGTGGTGGCCTTTAATTGCTTTCTAGATTTCAGTGTAATCGTTTCACTCTATAACACATTAGAAGAATCCACTTAGGCAGACTTTGAACTTGCTCTTATTACACAGCCACGCTCCTGGCCGAATAGAGTTATTTTTTACTCTGCACCCGGTCAGCTGTTTGTGTCCGAGGGTCCGGTGGCATTTCACAGGGAAGACACTACTGGATGACGTGACAATGCAGGCGCATTATGGCGCTGTAGCGCGCGTTCGCTTTGACATGCTCTTATCACACTTGAACAGCTGTGTTAAGCACGGAACATTATTCTATCTCTTTCTAGCTGATCTCTGCTACTCGCCAGTGGGTATTTGCCGCGTGCATGTTGCATGAGCTCCCAGATTTATTCTGCTACAGGAAAAAAAAAAAATGGTAAAGCAGTATCACTGCACTGCAGTATATGGATCTCAGGACACAATGTAAGCAATTCATGGCCGCACTAGACTTCTGTCTAGTCGCTGGTGTTATGATGGTCGGTGATATCGGAAGAAAGGGTTAAACAATATCTGCTATGTATCATTAACTCAGCCTTAAATTACTGTATGCAAGGTTTTTATTATGGTTGAGCATGGAGTATCATCAAAGGCAGAAGTTCACGCAGGAACACTCTTATTAAAAGATTTGCATTTCAAGTCTGTAATTACGCAACACATCATTCCAAACAGAGATAACTCTGATAACTCTGTCATCTTCCTACAGTATATTTGTACTTGAGCGATTGAGCAATGTTTAGTCTGTTTACGTTATTGTACCTTCACTATTTCATGTGCACTTTATCAATTACTGGTAATGATGTGTTGTGGAGGTTTCAGCGAGGCCGGGTTTAAACAAAATGCACACATAACTTATGTTTATATGATACCTTGTGCGAATTTTCTTACAATCTACCTACTGTAGTCATGCTTACAATCACTGTTGGTACTGTTGTTCTGGGTTCCACAGTATACAAAAAGACGATGTGAGTGTCAAAACCTAAGACATACTTGTGCCTTTTCCAAAGACAGGAATGGGTTAATTGTTGTGCATTGTGCTGTCACTAGGTGCATTTACATGGATGCTAATAATCAGCTAATAATTAGAATAATAACACAACCAGAATAAACATGCGTAATCACGTTAACACCTCCGCGATCAGAACAGCCAGAATCAATCTGGCCTGATAGGAGTGATAGGAGCAAGTAAGCCAAGTAAGCACTTGATCTGATCTTTATTTCTGAGCATTTGTGCATTACAGTACATGGGATAACACTATGTGATGGGAAATGTTTCCTGAAGGGGAAATTTAGCTTCCATTCCAGATTAGTTTACTCCATAAGAACAGCTCGCTCCCATTGTTCTTTACTTTGGACTTTCATCCCCTGGGTCTCTAGTGAAGGCAGAGGTACTTTTTGACTCGCAGTTTGGCAAGTAATTTTTTGTCGATTTCTATACCTTTCCAGTAGGTATGGCAGAACCATTTTATGCATTATATCTTTGTGTGTAGAAATGCACCTATGTGGATCAGCGTTCAAGTGAACAGTTCATTGGGAACGTCTAATCTGAATGCTTTCAATGAGACTGAAAAAATATCATCATGTAACTTTAGACATTGTCCTTGTAGTGTGATTAGCTTGTACGTTGATACCTTGCTTGGGCAGAGTTAAGAGCTTTTTGTCTGATGGGGATCCTAATCATGCGTACACAGATACAAGAAGCCATCAGGTCATTTCCTATGGAGGCTGATTAGCACTTTGCCTACAGTCTTGTAGCAGTTTTTCTGGTATCTTCTAGCTCGTACTCTGTGGCGTTATGGAATCTATTGCAAAAAGAAACACAGTATAAAATGAGAGGACTTGATTTTTTTCAGCACTGGGTAAAGGAAGCCATATCAGCAAAGCTTTCAAAGTTTTTTTTTTTTTTTTTTTTCTTTTCAAACGCCATCTGAGTCAGCGAAATGCATTTTGATCTCACAGGTACCTTTCTTGTTCTTTTGCTTCTATTTCATTGCATTTGTGCATGTGTGTGTGTGTGTGTGTGTGTGTGTGTGTGTGTGTGTGTGTGGATGCATGTGGATGCACAATTGAGTTGAAGACGGGATATGGTGTTGAACAAGCCTTATCAGCTCATTGCAGAGTTTGTCGCGTTAAGCTCCTGTAGCGTCCTAATGAACATCAGCTTGCTGATGTGCAGCATTGAGGCAGGCTGTATTGAATCTTAGCATCAGGGGCGCTCTGAGCTCTGGTCAATCCTTTTTCTGTTCGTCTCACTCTCCACAGTGTGGTTCTCCGCTTTTGGTCTTAATAGCGAAGACATTACAAATCTGTTAAGGTCTAAATAAATGAAGTGGCTGGCATGCCTGCGGGAGAACAGCCTGCGTAATGAATGATTTAAACTCGGCACAATTGACTGTTTTGCTTCAGATAGAGTAGCCAAATTATTGTTCACGGTGTAAAACCAATTCTGCAGATCTAATAGTGTGCGTGCACAAATGAAAAGTGATTTCGAAAAAAGGATGCGGCGTAATGTATCATTTGCTGCACGTGTATTCTGTGGGCCGGATGATCCCGGAAAAAAAAAAAATGTTTCGGGTGTAGTGTTAAAGCATGCGGCTAATTGATCGCTTAGATTTGTTGTATTGTTGTATTGTTAATCTTGAAGGCATTCAGATAGGTTCATCAGAATTGTTGTTTGTTATACTAACACTAAGAAATGGATTAGAGTAAAGCCACTGGCAAACACCGTATTATGTGTTTGTATGTTCAATCATACTTAGTGATGTTTTAATACTGACTCATTGTAGGTTTTAATACATACTTACTTTCAGGGCAATGAATGATTTCAGTGCTTTTGAATGCTGTCTACTACTGTAGTTTGAGATTGTTCAAGCGTGCTGAAGCATAAATAGTGTTGCACAATTATACATTCATTCATTCATTCATTCATTCATTCATTCATATATTTATATTCTATACAGCTTACCCTGAAACCTATCCCAGGAGACTTTGGTCACAAGACAGGGTACACCCTGGACAGGGTGCCAGTCCATTGCAAGGCACACACACACTCACACACACGCACACATAGACACACTATGGGCAATCTGAGAATTCCAGTCAACAATTAGATCCAAAAAAATCACAATAAGGACCTGTGCAATTATTTAATCACAGAAGGTTACAATTTATTACTTGTAATATATGGTTGGGAATTTATGTAGATTTTGTCAATAATTGTCAATTTTTGTTATTATTATTATTATTATTATATTTTTTTATTTTTTTATTTTGTTATTATTATTATTATTATTATTATTGCATTTGAAGGGATGAATAAATATTGGAAAACATCCTCTTAATGAGTTAAGAGTATGATGAGTATAGGTAAGCTGTTATATTCTATTACCCTTTATAAATACATTTAAATACAAATGGTACGTTTAATAGTTACTGTAAATATCATGGTTTTAAGCGATCGTGATATTTGTCAAAATATTCGCCACATGATTTTTTTTTTTTATCAAATCGTGCAGCCGTAAATGTAACATTAATCACTGAATTACCAAAACTTATTTTCAGGCATCATGTGAGTTTCCCACAATGGCCAAAAAAAAAAATAAAAAAATGGAATATCATATTTTGATTCATAAGCATTTTATCACATTTCATACATATTTCCATAATTTTCTTTTGATTCTATAAAGCTGCTTTGCAACAATGAACGTAAAAAGTGCTATACAAATAATATAAAATAAAATAAATCGAATCAAATTTAATTGAACTGAGGGGCACGGGCTTGCACCTCGAGGGTCTGGGTTCGATTCCCGGCCAGGCTCGATTCCCATATCTGTGTGCTTGGAGTTTGCTTGTTCTCCCCATGCTAGTGCTTTATTTCTTATTAATAGTTAAAATTTCGCAAAAATCCACCTCAAAAAGTCAAATGAACTATCAAATTGTTTTCTCCTTAACTACCAGATTGTTTCTTCCAGTTGTTCAGCACTTTTATTGTATAATCATTCATCCACATAGCAGTTTGAAATGTAAAGAATAATAGCTGTGATTATGGTTAATCAAAGCTACAGATGTGATTCGGGGGGAAACAAAAGATGAGCAAATACTCATGGTTATATCCTGCCATAATATTATACAACAAACCAAGCTGTTAGGAAAAAACATGACCAGTGTTAACAGTCGATAATTGAAGGACACCTGGTTCTGAAG
>JAOVVB010000037.1:29003552-29020678 GCA_028570985.1 Heterobranchus longifilis | reverse complement strand
CAACAGGGTGAACACAAAACAACCCCTCCCGCAAAGCATGATGGTAGCTAATCAAAACCCCGCCCACGCCACAATATGTTTGTATATACTGAATATATGATTTGTTATTCTTTACATATAATGATCCCTATCCTTTGGATTAAGCTATGTTGTTTATAAATGCAGGCAAATTACTTTAGTTTTCCTTTACACAAAGAAAAATGTATAATAATCATCATCATCATGAAGAAGCCTCTCTTCTTTAATTATCTGGGACCTACTGAGTCTTTGATTATCTGAATACTGTATGTAAAGTCCCGGTCTTGAACAGCTTCTCATCTGCAGCTTCGTAAACAGAGAACCACTAGCCAGCCTCATATACCCTCCATCAGCATCTCACCTTCTTTGTCCTTTACAATATAAGACGGCAATATTTCTTTTCATTTCATTCCGAGATGCAATTAAAATCAATAAAACCATACATAAAATGAGCAGTTAGCGCCTGCACTTCACAGAAGAGTGAATTTTATGTGTTTATGGGCTGATCCGTCGGAAGGTGCTTCGGATAACGCACATTATCTAATTGAGTTATGTGTGAAAAAAATCTCATTAAACAAGCTGTTGTCTATGGCTTTGAGTCAATATCAGGACTTTTTGATAGTGAAAACCAAACTGAAAGCACAAATGCTCAAGTAACAGATGTGTGTAGGTGATATTGCAAGATGTGTAAATTACATATGAACATATGTTGCATAAAGTTGCACGAAGATTTATTATGAATAAATAAAGTATATATGGTAAATAGCAACATTGCTTATTACTGTATGTACGTGAAGATTGTTTGTAAAACCTTCCTATGACAAGCCAGTACACATCCCAAGGAGCTTATAAACTTGTTGTCCGGCTCATTGTATGCTTGTTGTCTGCATGTATTGCTTATTTAAACTGACAACTGATATTGTGCATCTCTCACCATTGTTTCTAGAGTGCCAATAAATGTCATGCAATTTACTTTTTTCCCCCTCAGGCCTCTCCCAGGCCACTAATATGGACATTCCTGGTAGCTTTTTATGTTTTCCTTAGGGCTTTTTCTAAAAAAAAAATGAAAGCCAAAGTGAGTCTTTAATTTTTCCTCCATTCTGCATTCATGATGTTCCATTCATTTGAGACGCGATATCAGGTCGGTACATTTATCAGTCATGTTCATTGTTATGTATATCGAGCCAGCAAGCAGCAAACCTGTCTAAAAAATTTTTTTTCGAGATATTGCTCTCGATGAGTGTTTATAAGGAAGCAATTTTCCTTAAAACATTAATGATGCATTCCCACCTAGGGACTGACTTTGATTAAGCGTAGATGAAATTTGCTCTATGTGCAAGCACCATATCGATTTAATGATGTTGCAGTAAAGGCGACACTGCGCTGTTGATTAACAGACGACAAATGTACACAGCCTTGAGGATTAAGAGTTTTGTTGTAAACCGAATGTTGCTGACTCCCATATTTAGATTTATGATTATTTTAATAGTTATATATACAAATGTACTTCATTAACTTTATTGAAAAACAAACAGTTTGGAAAATTACCATGAATGCAGATTGCGTTTTATTTACCCGGATGTAATGTGTAGTTAGGTCTGTTAAGGTCTGTTAAGTTTCTGTCTGGTTTGATCAATAATTTATTCATTCATTTTTAGTAATCACTTTATCCTCATCGGGGTCACCGTGAATGTGGAGCCTACACTCTGAAGAAGGAATATGATGTGCCAGTCTATCTTAGGGTATCTTGTAAGAGATGGTCTATCTAATTACTTTATGATGCTTCAGAATCTGTGTTTTAGTATGTATTTTTGTATGTAAAGTGGATAAAGACCGGGTCTATCATTAGCATATACTGTAGCACAAGCTGAAGTTTAAGCTGGGATAATTATATATCATGGTTGATTTATATTAGGTCATTGTGTAACCACAAGGTTAATGTCACACTACTGGTGGTCAGTCACCAGTGGTTCATTGTGTCTAAACCATGGTTTAAGTACAGTATAATGAAATACGGTCTCTTTGAGCCAGAGGGTTTGAGACAGAAAGAATTGGACATTTTAAAATTGTAAGAGAATTTGGCTAAGGTGTATGTAAACAGAGGAATATAGGGTAGTTGTTATTATTATTTTGTACCTTTTATTTAATAATTTTTCTGTGTATACGTGATCAGAAAAGCCTTTAAATAAACCAGAGAGGACAGTTTTGGACTTTAATTTTTAGATCCTGTTCTATACAAAATTAAAGACAAAACTTTTCCACATTTATGATCATCCCTCCGTCTGTCATAATAACATTTTAAATAGGTAACATAAAATGAAACATCAACACATAGTGACACATTTTTCCAAGAAGGGTCAAATTGTGCATTAGAAAGGACCTTAACATGCACCATAAGCTTGGATAATTGTGTCGTTGGTAATTTAGGATGCCATTTCCCAGAAATATCTGTGGACAGCTGGGCAAAGGCTGTAACCAAAGAGGCTGCAGGGAAGGGCGCGTGCAACGGAAGGCAGTGTGGTCGGGATTGTTGGACTAATTGGCAACCTCAAACTTTTGCCTATATGTGTGATGGAAGATTTGAAGCCATCCAAGTATTCTGTGCTTTTCTAAGCACACCCAATGAGCTTCCTTTACACCCCATTACCAAATCTCCTGGGCTGCTGAAACTGTGTAGCTGACAAGAGGGTGGCGCGCACAGAAAGTCGTAACCCGAGGCGGCGTCCTTTGAGGGGGGAATGTTCTTTAGAGTGCTACCAAATCTGGAGGAGAGAAGATAAGAATATCTGCAAGCAGATTTTAAGCTCCTTTCAGTGAATGTCTTATGTGACTATTTCAGTCCTGCGTTTCTCTAGTGTATTCTAGAGTATAGGGGATGAGGATTCTGCTTAAGAATGTTTACCTACAGTACACAGTTTATTGTAAATTAGTCATCTTCAGAGATTCTAGTGTTTAAGTAACGTCGGTAACAACATAACAAATCCTGGTCCACCCCCAACCAACCCCATATAAATTGTTCACTTACCAATTCCTACTAACCAGCTACTGTAGATTTCCCTTAGCATACAATAGCTACCAGCTGGTGAGGGTGAAGGTTAACACATACTTCTTTCTAGATAAATGTTTCCAGCCAGCTTGCAGGAAAAATGTTATGGAGGAAAACGCTATCTGCCTTCTTTCACATACATGAGCTCAGAAGGACGCAAGACTGCCATGATTGGCCAGCGCCACTATGATTGACAGAAAAGAGAGGAGTATGTCATTCTCGCCCTATCATCCGGGGAGCGCTGGTTTGAACCCCGGGTGATGCTGTTTTCTTCTCACAGCTGGAGGCACAGAGAGAGCTGATTGGCCGAGCTCTCTCAAGGGGGAGGGATGAGAGGTACCTGCGCTCCCACATTAATCACGGCTCTACAGCCAATCAGGGGCGTCTGTGAGCTTGCGCACGCGGAAGGAGCGGCTAGCGCTTTCCTCCGAGTGTGTTACTCCTCCCCTAACGGTGCATGAGCGTGCAGTTCGAAAAAATTCGGTCGGCTGACGTTACGCGATTCGGAGGAAACACGGGATAGTCTTCGCTCTCCCGACTGAGTGGTAGTAGTAGCTTTAATGTGGGAGCCCCCTAGCGGCGGGGAGGAATTGGCTACGACTAATATTGGGGAGAAAATTGGAAAAAAAAAAACCCAAAAAAAAGATAAACATTTTATTTACCCCATTGATGTGATAACCTGGTCGTTCAGCACATTTAGGTCAACATTTGAGTGCATCACTTCATGTACTTCCCTTCTAACCCTAGGGTCAATCTAAACTCATCAGACCACTTGAACTTTTTCCATTGCTCCAAAGTCCAGTCTTTGCTCTGATCAGAGTCCTTTTTTTCTCATTAGTTCCACTAACAAATAGTTTTCTTATAGCTGTTTTTTTTTCCCAATTCTGTAAATTCTTATCACATTGTGTGCATATGGAAATGCTTCCACTTTCACTGTTAAGCATAGCTACAGTATGGTTTTTGCTGTTGAGTTTGTTACCATGCAATCACTGTGCTGTAGGTACATGTGACAAAAAATTTATTTATTATTTTATTTGTTTCCTTTGCTTGATGCAGCTCAGTAATTTGACTGTTCTGAAATGGTGACTTAACCAGGCAGTGTATATTTTGGTATTTCCATGCATTCAGGTGTACATGGGAAAATATAAAAATATATATCATTATACTTATTGCGCCTCTGTTAAAACAACTTTGTGTAAAACTCTAAACCGTTCTCAGAAAACACCACAACAATCACAATCCCTTTAAGATCTTGTGATGCATATAGTGGGCCAGTAGAATTGCCATAATCGTCTACCAGGACCCTTGCATCCCCAAGAGGCTCAAGCCCTATTTTCTTTTACAAGCATTGAAAAATATGTCTCTTGAATAATTTAGTTCCACTTTAACCCACATGTTCCTTTGACCATTTAGCCAATGAGTATCCTTGGTACTGACCAAGGTATTGCTGAGTATACAGAATATCTCCAGGGTTTTGTTTTCCCTCTTTTTTTAATGCACCATGAACTGTACATCAAGTTTTATGCTATGAATTTAATGATCTTTTTAATTAGGTTATTTTGGCCCAAGCAGAATCTCATCAAGATAGGAAAACCAATATTTGTAAAGTGTGTCCTTATTTAGGTAACATTTATATCTGTATCAGATTCCCCATGGCTGTGCTCTCAGCGGGGACTAATTTATTTGGAGTCTGCCTGCAGATAACATATGGAGACAGTCCAGTCTTTGGGGACGTGCATGCTTCGTGCAGCCTTTCTTGTCATAGTAATAAATGTTGACAAAAGCCACCAAGGCTGTGGAAGCTCTGCAATGTGTTGCGTTTATTAAGATCAAAGAACCTTTTCAAGTGAACTATACCAACAGAATGTGAAGGTGATGTTCAGATAGATGATTTTTTTAAATTATTTTTTTGCATTACACCCAGCACACCCTGTTTCTTAAAGCCCATTCCAGTGCATGGGTGATTGGGGAAGGTCCATTAAAGTATATGCCATGGACAAAAGAAATGCATTACAATCCCTTGTTCATCATAATTTTATTAATCACTGACCATGAATTCTTCCAAGCCAGGGTGACTTTCCTAATAATAGAGGATGGCTTAACAGGTATATAAAATTTCCTTTCTATCTCTCAGTGTGCTATACAATAGAGTGTTTGAGGTTTGGCATTTCCTCAGAGTCTGACTCTCTGCCAAATCCCTTCATCTCATAAACACCATACATTCCGTACCGGCGTCCAGCACAGAAGAGCGTAACTCAATCAGCAAAAGCAGAACATATGGCCTCATCAGCAGCTGCAATAATATGTACTCCTGCTTTCAGCAGTGGAATGGAAATCAAGAGACTTGGATTACGGTGTGAGAACATGCAACAGGAAGTTTCATCTCCATATCACGAGACAAGGAAGTAGTGAGACAAAGTATGCATGACGATAAGTTATGAGGACACGGCTCAGGGTGACACGAATCCCCTGTAGCATAAAAGCTCGCTACATTTAGCAGTCGTATGTCAAAACATAAAAGACACTGGCCGATTCACGCTGAGCCTCAGAGTTAAGTACTGGCCGTTAAAAATGTGCCGTAGCAAAATGCCTTCACTGCTTATTGAAGAAAGCACACACTTATAATGAGTGGCAGATAAATGGACTGAAATGAACAGGATATTTCTCTTCATGAGAGATGCAGGGGGCTTGTCATATATAGTGGTATATCCTGCATGAAACCTCTCTCGGCATGAGTCCAGTATAGTTAGCCTCTTTCGGAGAATAAGCGTGCTTCACTTGTCTAAACATATAACTTCCCAGATCCCTCTGGAGTAATATGTATTTACATATAAAGAGAGAGCTTACCTGTAGTGCCAGCAATAGGGGACCGCTTTGTGCCTTTTTGAATTTTAGCTCTGCTGGGATATGCTGCTAACAATGTGCCCTTTTCAAACAATCCTTCCTCTGTCTCTTGAGTAAAGTCTAAGATACAAAAAAATGCTTTTTTTATTCTGATTATCCTTAAAACCGCAATGTCCAGTTTATCTATACCCCGTCACCAAGCCCGTCTTCTATATTTAGACTGCAGAAAACATATGCCACAGTATCACATGCCTTATTCTCACAAATAAATGACCCTTCGTGTCTGTGGTCAATCCCCCTCTCGCTCTCTCATTCAGATCAGCAGGATGGTTATGTATTAATAGCGAAGGAGCTGGAGTAACTGATATTTCCTAAACCCAGTGCAGATCATGACAAGCTACAGTACCTGCTTCAGCATTAAATCGCCAATGAAACATGAACTCATTAAACAAAACAAGGCACTATATCCGTATCTGTTTAATACTCCATATATTAATTTCTACTGTGGGTCTGTTTTTGGGAGCCTGAAGTGAGAATGACTTAAACCAGAAGCCCCATGTCTCTAGACTGAGAACTCTAGTTGTGACAAGTTCCTTAACTTCATCTTCATAATTAATGTTCCCAGTTGGTCTCAAATACAGATGTCTAAAGGACACCTTGGTGTGTGAGTGTGTGTGTGTGTGTGTGTGTGTTTCTCCCACTCAGCTCAGTTATTATTTTTAATCACACTTGTTTGTGATGTTACTAATGCATTCAGCTGATTTTAATTCATAAATAAAGTATATTTAATAAACTAAATAATTTCATTTATTTCAAAATGCACCAAACTAGTATCTTAAATTAACCGCAACCCTAACCAGGAATTTATTAAGGTTCTTGTAAATGCATCACGCATCACAGCCCATTCATGTTAAAGAACATGGCATCCATTTGTCCGACGATCTTCATATCTGATCATGTGCACATGAAAGTACAAGGGGTGTTCAAGTCAAACTGGGACTTTTAATGACAACGGTTATTGAAGTTATTCAGACATCGCCCATACATCCCCCTGACCCCTCTCCAAGCAATTTCCACATGTTTGGATCATTATAGGAGTTCCTGGGAGGTCAGTGTTTCCGGAACACTGAGAAAACCTTTTACCTTGATGACTTCCAAGCACTGGTGAAACACGGGGATTAGTGCATTAGTGTAGCAGGAAATTATATAGAGAAATAAAAGTAGCTTTGCTCCCATAACTGTGTTTTGCTGTTGCACACGTCTGGTCTCAACCAGATGCCCTGTGGCTGTTTATCTAGCTGAACATTTTGTGGACATTCTTAAATGATATCAGTCCAACAGAATTTAAAGTCCTTCTACAACTGGAATTTTGGAGGGAAGCTTGAGGAAAATATCGATTAAACACACACTGAGAAAGAACACTTGTTTCTCCTTATCTTTCTCTCTACCCAAAGCCGAGGCAGCCTATGGCTTTCTCTCAGTGTTGTGTGATTTGCCTTGTCTTTTTCTCAGCTATCTTTTTTCCCCATCTCTATTCCCACTAGGTTCCTGTCTTGGTTTGTTTGTTTCTCCTTTTTGTTGTCTATTTGTGCTTTTTTTTAGTAAGAGATAGAGCATCTTTGGATGTTTAGTTTCCCCCTTAAATCTCGAAGAGTTTATGTTGCAGGACTTATTTTTCAGCAAATGTGGGAATTTTTTCAACACATCTGGATGTGCCTCTCTTATACAGTACCTATCTATCTGCTAACCAAATCAGAAGCGGGTGTAAACATTTTTGCTCTTTATTTTTTTTCCCATTACCGGAAAAAGAATTGTCCTTAATGAACCCTCATTATTGTTTTGTGTGTCAGCTATTAGTGTTTTATGCATATATCCTCCCCCGTGTATCCTGCATTAGGTCTCTCTTCCCTCACTAATAAGACATGGCCAAGTACCTTAGAGTCTATATGATACTGCATTACTCTGCTTTACTGTGGGAGTGGCAGAGACTAATAATACATTACTGTCCACTTAAGTGCACAGTATAAATTATTCATCTATATGTGTTCTTCCACCATGTATGTAAACGTCCAAAGACTCCTCAGGCGAAAGAAAATGGTCAGCTATAGCCATTGCTATTCACTGACATATCTCAAAGATGATTGCACCTTCCATTTTCTCCTATAATCTCCTACACAGGAATTTGGAATATGCTTCAATATGAGATGAGATATCTCATCCCTGTGGCTGTCAGACCCATCCGAATAGTGACACATACCTCCTCTCATAGATGCTGAGTGAATTTCTGTTTGCCCAGGGGACATCTGTGTATACAGCACCAGTACTCTCCGATCTATTACACCCTCTTCACCTCTCCTGTGATAATTTCTCATCTGTAGAAGTATTGCCTTATGAAGAAATGGTTCAGGGTACTATTGAATTAGCTGCCAGCAATAATTTCCAGGATAATCATGTGACTGGCTTCATTGCCATCACCCTCTCCATCACATCCTTTTGGGGCTTGGGGAAGTAGGTTAGACATATCATGATGAAAAAACGAATGTAGACTGAACAAAACCTATTGGTGGTGGTAGAGGTGAAAAGTTTGTTATAGGAAATGACAGAAGTGGACGAGAGCCATTAGTGGACATAGACATCCAGATACAGGTGTCTCTGCAATACTCGGTAAATAACCCAAACCTATAAGCTTGAAACAGCTGAGACCTTTTGTGCTGCCTGTGCTATTTTTGGACATACCTCCCGGAAGGTGAATTGTTGCCAGGTAGTTGGAGTGATTTATTACTCCAAAATAGCACTAGATAGTGCTACAGTTCTAATAAAAGTTAGGTAGCTGTGAAATGAAGCACATCTGTGCAATGGAGTACAGGGGGGAAAAAAAACTGAGAAAGTGGTCAAAGATTGTTTTTCACCATGGCAGGAGATTCACACGTAATTAACACATTAACATCTTGGGATCCATAAACGCCTCCTCACATAAGCATATTTTCTCTCTTTTCGCTCCCCACTTTGGTCACTTGCCAATTCCTTATCCTTAGCCAACTCTCCCCGATTACACACCAGCTGGCACTGATTGACAGGGGACAGTTCTGCCTTACAGAAGGCACAGCCAGTTTTATTCCCATGTACTACTCACCACAGATGGTTATGACATCATCAGGATTCACACTTGCTTTAGGTTGAACGTCAGGTCGAACACTTTTCTGCTGCACTAGGTTCAATATTTTTTGCCCAACAAGCATACTGTGTTATAGGAAAATCTAATATCAAGCAGAAATATACAATAAACATATACATTACCGTGCTTAAAAGTATCTACTGTATAGTAGGACAATGAAACTGACCAACTGGTTATGGTGACCTAAACCAATAAATGGAAAAAATAGACTGGGGTACTAATTTCATTTTGCATTTAATTTATTTTTAATTTACTTTGAGTGAAATTTTTTTCCAGCAGGGTGGTGGCAGCATACTGTATGTACAAATTAGTAGCTTCCTTGAAGGAATTTTTGGTTCCCAAACCGATGTTAATTTGGCAACATTACTGACATTGGGACAATATTGATGTTTGGATGTTTTATGATTCAGTTATTACTCGCATATACCTTACTGCACAGTGAAATAATTTTTATTTTCACATATACCAGTTAGAAAGCTGGGGTCAGAGTGCACGGTCAGCGAGGACGCCGCATCCCTGGGACAGGTAGGGTTAAGGGTCTTGCTCAAAGGGCTCAGTAGTGGCAACTTGACCTCTGCCCTTCAGATCAATAACTTTATGCGTTTGAGCTACCACTATCCCGTTGGGATGTTGATGAAATGACAATGGAACAACTTGACGATGATATGACGATGCCATAACATTGAATGCCAGTGTTGAAACGTTAATATTACGGTAATACTAAACCAATGGCCTGAGCAGGATTTGAACTCTAGTTGCTGCAATGAAACCACTGTTTTCCAACCACTGGTCCACTAGGGAACATGCTAATGGTTCCATAGTTAATGCGTGTACATAACAACGAGCACCACAAAAAATACCAGACAAAAGCAGTTCAAAACATTCATTTGGTAAGCAACAAAAAGGGAACATGATGCAGTTTGGACATTGTGCAAGCACCGTATTACAGTACAGTAATTAGTGAACCAAGATGCACCTTACAGAAATATTTCTGAAAGAATATTAAACAGAGAGATAACATTGCAACACTAAGAGATGCGTGACATGAGATGCTGTTGTGTCCAATCAGAATTCTAAACCATGTTTATCTAATGTTGTGCGAATGAGTAGTAATCATCATGAATGCTCCAAATAAATGTTAAAAATAATGTTTTGTAGTTTGGGTCATATATTAAATGTCATCTGAATGACATTTTATCCAAGATATTGTAGCATTGTTGGACATCATCACACTGTTGTTACAACTATATCACAGCGCTTATTATAACATTAGGTTAGATGTAAACTCCTTTTCCAACCAGACTTGACAAATACTATGTTGTTTAACTTTCATAAATTGCACAGGCCTGACACGAGCAAAGGTTTATACTGTATCTGCACTCCTAGTTACACATCATGTTCAGGCACTTTAATTTGCTACCGCTTAATCGATCTGCGCTGCTTCACCCTTCTTGCACATATAATATACTCTTCGGCTAAATTCACACTGACTCGGCATTAATACGCGTCGTGTTCATAAATGCATTTTATTGTTGTATTGTTTTTTAATATAAATTATTAGTAGGTTGTTTATCGTTGATTGTCATGCTGAACAGAGCCCAATTACCACCTCCATGCTTGTGTGGCAATAAAACAATTTTGAATTTTGAATCTCCAGCTGGGCTGAAAGATGAAAAAATCTAGACGAGTTGTTTTAAGAGTGATTGGCATCCTCAGTCTGGTTTACCTCATGCTTTTACAACCTTCTATTCTTTGTTTCAAAAGATATTCTTCTTTATTGGCAATTGCTTATTACTGAGCTACTGTACAGTATACAACAGGCTTTTGTTCAGCTTTGATCAGAACAGTGGCTGGCTTTGTAAGTCAAACAACCTTCCTTGTATAGCAGCCGAACATCCAGAATGACAAAAAAAAATGTAATGGTGTCCCATCTTTCAATATATTTTACAAAAATTGTGTAGATTTTTAAACTTAACTTCTACTTGTCTAGACTTTGTGCAACAATCACGTTAAGAGGCCACTTTAACACACATGGGCGCAAAAATGCCGGAAGGCTTTGATTAAAGATTGCCTTGACTTTTCATGGTCATATTTATAAAATTTTATATCGCTGAATACTGTTAATTAAATATATAGCAGTTCCTCTTAGGTAATCAGGGTTTTTTTCCCCCAGTGGAATAAAAATGAAATCTTTAATTCAATTAAATTTAATTTCACTATTTGACAGTATCCAGATGTGCAATACTAGAACTTGTAATTAAGATACAAGCAAAGAAATTAAGCATTCTGCTTCATTAAAGTTTTTTTTGCAGAATATTATTGAGATATGAAGTTTGTTTTTTTTTTCTCCCAGGTTGCCAGACATACAGTATACTTCAGAGCTTTATGATCACATTGTATCAATATGCTACAGTCTTTTTTTTTTTTTTCAGCAGTATTTCATTTCATTTTTGGCTACGTGTGACGCCTACATGTGTTCTGTCACCCCCTCTGTTATGTGGTGCTAAAAGAAAGTTCCAGTGAATTGATTCTCTGATGTTTTGAAGATTTCCTTCACTTTCTGGTGCTGGGAAATTTTTGTGCTCCATCAAACGTCATCAATGTTCTCGGGATTGGGGACGTTCATGGGGGCCAACGCATCCGTCTTTTCTGTGCGATTTTAAATTCATTCGTTATTTCCTACAAAATTGCTATGCAAGCATGAATGCCAATTTTTTGCATAGATACTGTCAGGAAAAAGAATGACAGCATGAGTGGGTGTTTTCTAAATGAGTGCCAGGTCTCAGATTCTCTGGGATTTAGTCTAAGGCTCAAATTGGTTTGTGGGTGATTGTGGGGGATGTAAAGAGATACAGTAGAGGAACCCTAGTCTTAAAATAGAAATTTCAGACTTAATAGTGTGTGTGTTTGTGGTGGTGTGATTGTAGGATGGTTTGGTGTGTTGTCTAAGATACTAATTATACCTTCTCTGCCTCTAGGAGACTCTTTAAAGGTTAATAGTCTCGTAAAAAAAAAAAATGAAATGCAAAAGAGCATGCAGTGCTGCGCATATAATATTCTCGAGTGAATTGCCTATTTGTAAAATATTAATTGATCGTCCATGCTTGATTGTTTTGGTTGTAACAAAGCAACAAAACTTCCCACACAATCAGCTCACCCTTAAACATCTATCCTGTTTAATGCAGAGTTTAGAGGTCCTATAGCGTTCCTATTTCTGCCTGATCTTGCTCAGTTTTGCACCTCCAGGCTAAAGTTGCGCATCATAAAAGATCAGTGTACAGTATATAGACCTTTTATTAGCCAAAATGGGGCCAAAATGTGCCATTGTAATTAATGACAAATGTTCTGGCAATGACAGATTATAATAATTTTATTTATTTTATTTTTTTAATCTGAGTATCATTAATGCTACGGTGTGTGTCTAAAACCCACAAATAAGAGAAGAACACTTGTGCAAGGGGCTGGTGCAAAACTCATGACACAGTTACAAATGTTTGATCTTTAAAAATGCTGACTTGCCCACAGCAATTAATAGAATGTAAGCAGCCTACATGGCTCTTTGTACAGTGAGTTGCAAAACTATTCAATATGCTGATAGACAGAAAAATGTCTTTAGTACTGTACACCTCATTCTCACTTTGAAGTATGGGAATTCTCAACTCCCTTGGTGTAATCTTGCTACAATTCCAATCACAAGGGATTGTACCAGGCAATTATTTAATTGCATTTCTATCATTCGAAAAAATTATTAGAATGAACACAGAACCGAATGTTAAGAATATACAGTATGTTAACGTGTATTTTTAGGAAACAAAAGACTTGTCTAGACCTGGTTGCCACTGATGGAACAGAAGTGGACGAATACAAGTACTTGGGCGTCCACATCCATAATAAGCTGGACTCTACTGAAAACACTGTGACACTGTTTATTAGAAAGGGCAGAGCTGCCCTGAGAGACTCGGATCCTTTAACGTCTGCAGAACCATGCTGCAGATGATTTATCGCTCAGTGCTGGGGTAGCAGGCTGAAGGCAGCTGATGCTAACAGACTCAATAAGCTCATCAGGAACGCTGGTTCTGTCCTGGGACTGGAACTTGAGAAGTTAGTAGAGGTGTTAGAAAGAAGGATGCTGAGGAAACTGTTCTCAACACCTCTCATACACTAAACTGGTGTCCTACCAGAGCACCCGTAGCTGTGGAATAAGTACACCAAGGACCACTACAGGAGGTCTTTTCTACCTGTGGCCGTCAAACTGTATATAATTTTTTTTTTCTTTATCCTGGAAGGATATTGAAGAATAGGACTGTGATTGCTTATAAATATATATAATTACTGTGTTTTGTGCTGCCTGTGCAGTACTTCTTTATGTCATGTGCAATCACATCATTGGCATTCTCTGGTTTTTATCCTGTAACGTTTTGAACATCATTGTCTATAGCATTTTCATCTTAAAGTGCAATCTTCGATATAAGTAGTCCTATTTTTATTATGTCCTATTTATTGAGTCTGTTTTTATTGTTTTATTTAGTTGTTTTTTTCTTTCATTTTATCATACAGCCTGTTATAGAATTTTGAACACAGTAGTAGTAATAATAACCTTTAACGACCAGCAAAAATAGCTTAATGTGCAGAGCTGCAAGAATGTGGCAGAACAGAGATTTCTATATTCCTCAGTCCACATTAGAGTCAGGTATACAGTAGGTGTAGGTCATTATTAGTGATCTACAGCAACCATTATGCCCATGGAAGCTTCTGGCAAATATACTGTAGTAATTTCATGTGTTCATGTATGAGTGTGTGCACATGTCTATGTAACTCATAAAGAAAATTACGCTCCACTGGCTCCCTAAGTGCCGTATCTGTTGGCTTGAATACAGACCGGAGATCTTGGTTCACTCTGAGTTTTCAGATTTTCACTTATCAGTATGTACTTAGCATCAGGGTAGGGAAGCTTTGAAGACAAAAGTCCTGACACTTGGTGTGTGTTTGTGTGAACTATAGAGTTTAAATGTGTTGCTAAGTGGAAAGCTGATAAGAAAGAGCAAGCATTTCTCTCAAAGGGCTTTGTATAGATTGGGCATTTTGTAATTATCGTAGACAAAGAAGGCGTGTGTTAGTTTAATGGATGTTTACAGCAACATAATTTATGATGTCATCACATAGAATCTGGGCTGCTTTGGATAGGTTTGGTTTGGTCAGAACAACAATGCACCTTTTTTTCACTTAAAATTATTATTATTATTATTATTTTTTGTCCATCCTTCCGGCAGAGCTTTACAGATCGGTTGAAGAGTTGAAGGCAAAAGGTCTTATACAAGAGTTCAACACAGTGCCACGATTTGAACTTCCAACTTCCCAAACAAACCAGCTTTAACCGCTGAGGCACCCACTGCCTGTGTGTAGGCGTAGAATAAATTTTCTTAGCATTTGGTGAATCCATAATGTGTGAAGAAAGTGGAAGCATAATAGTGAGCAAGATAGCACAAAATCCATACAGGAAATGATAGGGAAATAGGCACTTATAGGAAAATAATCGATAACAAAGTAGTGGAAAGAGCTGGCCTGAAGCGAATTACCGTAAGCAAGCGTTTCTCCTTTAACGCATCAATTTGCCATTGATTATAAACATTTTATGCATTTAGAATTGCAGTAAATTTTGTGGATTCCCTTCAAAACAAAGTACTGTATTTCATGTTATCAGTTACATCATCACAGCTGGTAACAGTAATTTCTTTGATGTAGCTTGTTTTTATTTACACAGCAAAAGAAAATGGTGTCTTAACATGTAAAAATATCTTGAATATAGTCTCATATCTAGTGTTTCCTTTTATAAGATTACAATAACCAAAATATCGACTTATTAACCCTATTTCCATTTATTGACCCTATTTTTCTTCGTATTGATTTCTCATATTTTAAATTGTCTTACTTTAGTGACAGATTCTCTTTTTTTTTCTTATTTTCTGGAAAATAAATGCTTAAAGTAAATGCAAAATTATGTAGCCCAAAGACAGAGACTTAAATTTTGTAATTTAGCAAAAATACATTGATCAATACGTTTAATAATGTTTTACTTAGTTTATTATAATCCTGTAATAGGAAATGCTAGATCATTTTAACTACATTTAAGATATTTGCATTTGAAAAGAATAAGTGCATTAATATTATTTCCGCAGACATGACTACTGTCTTTCTTGTTATAGTAAATTTATTACTAATAAAATAATCAAATTAGAGCATTCAACAGCCTGGTATAAGCTATACAGTATAATTTCGCTTCTCCCTTTTCCGCCAGCCACTATAGATCTATAGATGATATAGGTTCAGGTACAGAGGAACGAATGCCAGGGACTTTATTTTCTCATCTTTTGTAAACACACCGATTTGCCATTGCATCAGTTAAAACTTCAGCAGAAACCAGTAAACCTTTGGGATAGATAAAGAAAGAGGGACAGGAATGAGAATGAGCACCTTTGTATTTTTTTCCAGCAGAAAACGCACAGGGCAGCACGTCCACCTCAAAAACTCGGTCTCTCTGTAGTACTTAGAAGGAAGATAAGCTTTTGGAAAGTGTCTCATGTGCCTCATCATTAAACCTCCTTATGGTCTACCTTTTATGTTATTTTCTGTGTGTGTGTGTGTGTGTGTGTGTGTGTGTGTGTGAAATAAGAAGAGAGAAGGAAGTCAAAGGAGTAAAAATAGGATATCCTTGGTTCCCACTTAACCCAGTTCATGACTTTTATGCAACCGCCCAGTAGGTACATTTCATCTTTTATTCATGAGTTTAATACGTTCTCTTCCAGTATAATTTCTGCAAACACTTTGTGAAAATTAACCTACATCTACAGGCCAAGCTGCAGTCTTCCATAATTGGGGAAAATATCTGACTTTCTGAAACCTGACAGAGACCGAGAAACAAAAGGGAATTTAGCGCGATCCGTTTCCAAGTGGATTTTAGAATACTAAAGCCAGTTTGTCACCCCGTCGGCTTGTTATGAAGCTAACATTACTTGTGCGGAGAGCTGTCTCCTTCCAGTGCATTCCAGTTACTTCTTAAAAATATGATTAAGCCTTACTGACATGCATTGTAAAATATTAAAATGGCAACAGTCAAATATGACGAACAGTCGCGTTAGAGAGGATATTTGTATTATCTTGACTGTGTACGGCCATCCTTTGTAACTGTGCAATCAAGATCCGCAACTTATTTGTATATGGACATTTATTTATTTATTACTGGTACAATCTGGCAAACAGACAGGAAGGCATAGCGCTGACAGCATAAGCCCTGTTTGACGACCAGCCAAGAGGTTCTACTGAGTAACAAAGCATTTGCATTTGATCAAAGCATTTGGTGTGAACAGACTGGATAATTCAAGGGTGGATGATGATTCGTGTCGGAAAGCATGGGGAAGTTACAACCAAATGGTAAATTGTAGCAATGCACAGCTGTGAGATTACACTATTCAGAGATACACCATGTGGCCAAAAGTATGTGGACACCTGATTATCACAGCCCATATGTGCTTTTCTACCATCCCAATCCAGCTTTATTTCCCTTAGTGTTACAATAAACTTCCATTTTCTTTTTATATATTAGTAAAGGGATTTGTGCTCATTCACCCACAAGAAGATGTTCAAGAAGAGCACCTTGGCAAAACCTTGTGTTTGTTTTGCATACAATTGCATTGTCATTCTTGAACATGTTTGGATCTCATAGTTCCTGTTAAGAGTGATGCACTGTAATGCTAAAGCCATTATAAAGACATTCTAGACAATTGTGTATTTCCAAATATCTGGCAAATGACTGGGTAAACTGGTCCACTTAAATTTGGCATATTGTATCTGGCCCTTAAAAACTGAGGTAAAATCTAAATATATAATTAGTTTAAATGAAAAGTTCTGTATACTGTACTCAGGAATAGAGCCACAAAAAAAATAATCAGTAGTAAGGTGTGATGACGTGAAGCAAAACACCATTGCCACACTTAAATGATCATTTTGCAATAACATCCTTATTGTGTGTGTGTGTGTGTGTGTGTG
>JAOVVB010000037.1:28974264-29003452 GCA_028570985.1 Heterobranchus longifilis | reverse complement strand
ACATTGTTTAAACCCTTTACAATGAAGATCTGTAAAGTTATTTGGATTTTTACAACATTATTGTTGAAATACACAGTTCTGAAAAAGGGGCGTTTCTTTTTTTGCTGAGTATATATAAAATGCATATTATTTTGAATATTATCATATTTATCTAACACAAATAAATGGACAAATGACTTTATTAAGACATTGCCTTTTGCAATTAAATATTTGCACAGGACGGCTGCACAGTTAATTGGATAAAAATCAAAATCACAATATATTGTGATTTTGATTTTTATCCAATTAACTTAATTTAACTCAATTAACTGCAAGCAATACCCCATAATGACAATGTGAAATAAGTTCCTTTGAAATCTTTGCAAATGTATTAAAAATAAAAAAACGGAAAAAAAAATCACATGTACATAAGTATTCATAGCCTTTGCCATTACACTCAAAATTGAGCTCAGGTGCATCCTGTTTCCGCTGATCATCCTTGAGTTGTTTCTACTCGATTGGAGTCCACCTGTGGTAAATTCACTTGATTGGACATTATTTTAAAAAAAGACACACACCTGTCTATATAAGGTCCCACAGTTACCAGTGCATGTCAGAGCACAAGCCAAGCCATAAAGTCCAAGGAATTGTTTGTAGACCTCAGAGACAGAATTATATCGAGGCACAGATCAGGGGAAAGGTACAGAAATTTTTTTGCAGCATTGAAGGTCCACCAGGAACCACCAGGACTCTTCCTAGAGCCCAGCCAAAGTGAGCGATCGGGGGAGCAAGGGCCTTAGTCAGGGAGGTGACCAAGAACCCGATGGTTACTCTGAAAGAGCTCCAGTGTTTCTCTGTGGAGAGAGGAGAACTTTCCAGAAGAAAAAACATCATGTAGTAAAGACTTGAGGCTGTAATTGGTGCTTCAACAAACAAAATTGTTTCTTATGGCCTCAGAGTCCTTCAGGTGCTTTTTGGCAAAGTCCAGGCGTCTGCCTTTTACTTGGAAGTGACTTCCGTCTGGCCACTCTACCATGCAGGCCTGCAGAGATGGTTGTTCTTCTGGAAGGTTCTTCTCTCTCCACAGAGAAACACTTTCATCTTGACCATCGGGTTCTTTTTCGGGTTCATTTAAACCCTTTTCTCGCCACATCGCTTGATTTTTATTAAAGTTGTTTAAGTATGTTTTCCGTAGCAAGTTTTTTCTTCTTACTTTGTCCTTCATTGATACGCTAGCAATACCTGGAATATATGGAAATTTGAATTAGTAAATCATGTTTTTCATTCCCATGTTTGCTTTATGATTTAAAACATCGTATTGATTGATTGGTGTGAAAACACACAGTGTAATATAATAATGAAAAAGTCAGCAGAGACTTTTAAAAACACATGCTGCGGCTGAACCACATTAAATTTGCTGGTCAGAGTCCCACATTAAGGTCACCTCTCACACAGTGGTAGAGCTGCATAAGCACTGCCCAAAGCAAGAACAGTCACCTAATGTCACAGAGAGCTGAGACGGCTCACAACGACCACACAAGTCATTAAGAACTAAAGGAGCAAAGCGAAACCAAGTTTACTGACATCCAGAAAGTGATTAGGATGCCATGACCAGTCCATGTCTGACATACTGTACCCGGCAGAGTGACGCATTCTGATTAATATCAAAAGAACAAACAAACAAACAACATAAAAGCACAAACTTTTATGAGGCGTGGCAGCAGAAACACTCAGCATACACTGTGGAAAAACACACACACAAACACACACTTTCAGAAACTACTGGACACTGAAAACCTTTGATTTAGTTGTTTACTCAGGTTAATAAATGAGCCACTTAATAATTTGTGAAGCGAACAATTATTCAATCCAATTTAGATTAATGTGCATTTATATCTCTCCTTTTGAATACAATGAGAAATACACACTCAATGTAATAAAAATATGAAAGGCCGAAATCTTTAGTAGAATCTCCACCCATTTCTATACTTATTTTACATATATTTCTTCCATAAATAAATCTATGTCTATGTTTTAAATGAGCCTGTATGATGATGTGAACAAAGTAACTCTGTCCTATTTTAAACTTGAATCCATCCTCTTTTCTAACATGATTTTGGTTAAAAGCATGATCAGAGTGAAGCACTAATTCATCAGTGGTGCCACCTATAAGGTGTGTGACACATTAATTTTCTCTTAAAGAACATTAATTACAGTCAGCCTTTAGAGAGCAGACTTGAAAAACAATGAAGACGAGTGCCAGTGGAGTCATGGTCTAAATTGGATTTGGCTGAATGTAGAGGAACAGTTGTTCCCAGCAGGATGTCTGTCAGAAGGAGGAGAGGAGACGATCCAGGTGCTTAGGAGAGACAGAGAGAACAGCATGTAAAGATGTCTAAGAAGGATAATTTAAGTGTGCTTTTACTCAGCAAGGTAAAAATAGTAAAGAGCAGTTTAAGCACCTAAAGGGAGTTTAAAAATTAGGCAGAGTAAATAATGCTGGAGCCTAGATTCTTACCTCTGGCAGATTTGCGTGTGTTTGCCTGCCTGTGGTGTATTGTCACATTCATAGAAATGGAACCATTTCTAAGGCTGTGTCCGCTTGGGTTAATTCAATTCAAGTTTATTTGTATGACACTTTTAAAAATAGTCACTATCACAAACCAGCGTCACATAAATATATCAACCCTGGATATAAGTATTTTTATGTAAAATCTTTATGTTTGATATGAGCAAGGCAGTGGCAAGGGTGGTGAGGAAAAGCTCCTTGAGACAATACGAGCAAGAAATATTACAAGGACCCAGATTTAAAATGGAACCCATCTTATCTGGGTGACACCGGAGTATAATCTTGATTAAAAACATTTCCCTTGTATAACTGTGTGCTATATAATCAAAAGTGCAGTTTTGTAACCAGGAAAATTATTATAGTTTTGAAAGTCTATTTGACAATATCATCTGTTCACTTATGGAAACATAAGTGTAAAATTGTTTATGGCAAGTGCAGCGATAAATGATTATGGCAATCAGATAACACATCACATAAGTCACTTTAAATATGACACTTTCAGGCATATTTGCACACCACCTGGACATTTCTATTTATATTCAACTTCATTCCCACACAAAAATTCCATAAATTCTATATTTTCTATATTGTACAGCTAGGTTTTTCTTATTTTTCTTATATTTTTCATATATTGTATATTTTGTATTGTACAGATATTTTATTCTTTCTTAGTTAAATTTACTTTCTATTTTCTTTTTCATATTTATTTCCTAATAATAGTTTTTTATTTTAAGGCCACGGGCAGTCATATAAGCATTTCACTGCATATCGTACTGTGTATGACTGTGTATGTGACAAATAAAATTTGAATTTAAATCATAGTCCTATAAGCAAACTTGTTCAAAGCCATTTTCGTGGTTTCTAAGTCTTTTAGCATTATTAGGTATGCTCATTGCCATGTGCTGGTTAACAGCAATTAACACTGTGTGTAAAGTGCAAGCAGGGACTTTAGAAATGAAAGCATAACTAATAGGGAGAGCCAGATTATAACAGACATGAGGGTTTCCTGGTAAATAAAGAGGCCAGCCACTCGACCGTTAACAAACCTGAGTGAATGTGTGAAAGTAAAGGAGCGACAGCAACCAAACATCCCAGCTCACCGAATTACTCTGTGACTGCAAACACTCCAGATCTGCTTGTTTACCTTAGAAAAAATATTAGCAAAAAGCTTGACTAAACAATTTATCAATTACTGTACTGTATAATTTGAGACTCGACTTAAGCAATGAGACTTATTCCTGGACATTTATTGAAAGGCTACCATACCTAGGTTTTTGTAAACTAAAGCTCTGCTCCCTGTTCTAGCTTTCTCTGTTCAAGGTAGCAAAAAATAGCCTGCAGCTTTAGATCAAAGAACGTTTGGTGGAATTTAAAGAACCAAAAGTTTGTTTACATACTGCGGTGCAAAATTATTTAGTGTTTCAGTATTAGTATTTCATAATTAATAGTTAATAGTCTTATCCAGTGTGGATAAGAAAGGAGGGGCATAATTGTGTCATATAATTGTATTGTACTGCTCTAATAATGACTGATAGATTCTGGACTAACTAGAGGTTGTTTATGCAAACATCCAGACAGTATTTACAATATAGGCATTGCAATAATCCAACCTAGGCATGAACTAGTTTTTTCTCCATTGTGGTGAAACATTTTATTTTTTCTCTTAGCAATATTTCTGAGATAAAAAGGATATCCTAGTAATATTTTCCACATGAGCTTCAAATAAATGACTAAGGTCAACAAACACTAAGGTCTTTTACTGCTCCACATAATGAAACAGAAAGGCCACCCAGAGTTAGTATGTGATCTGAAAGCTTACTACTAGCTGCATGAGCTCTTAATACCAGTACTACTGTTTTTTTGTTTGTTTTTATTGTTGTTGTTTTTTTTTTAATTTCAGAATTAAGTAGAAGGTTGTTAAATATCCAGTGTCTAATTTCCTTTACACATTGATTAACTTTATTAAGTTATTCAGCAGTTTTTATTGGTATAACAGTAGAAAACTATTATCATGTTTATGAATAATATTACCTAGAGGTAGAATGCATGATGACAAATAACGGAACCTTGTGGAACATGATACGTTGCTTATTTTAACCCTTAATATGCATAAGGAAGTCACCATTTACATGTATAAACTAATACAGTTTTTGTTTTTCAATTGTATGGTATGCTTAACAGTTGACATTGCCAAAAAGCAGCTTGATAGAAATTAATGAAGATTTCCATTAGCAAAAGAAAAATGCCTGAGGAAGAAATATGGAGAGACTGAGAAGGAAAACCTTTTATTTCTGCATGGTGCTGGCTCATTAGTCATTTACATTAGTCTTTTGTTAATGTCAAAATAATATGCATGTTTTACAAATGTGAACTGTAGCACTGACCTCGACCTGAACTTCAAAGGCAAATAACTGCTGTTTTGTGTCTGATGACCAAGGCAAGCTAGTAGTAGATACTAAACTAGTCTTATTTTGTAAACCAGCTACTGTACTAGTAGGATCTTCCTGCACCTGCAGTCGTGTGGTTGTTTAGATTAAAAAGTGACACAGTCATAAATAAGATTTAACATGCATGGTTTCTGCATCGGTATGCCAAAGGTTATATCAGTACATTTTAAGGCCTATTATGTGAGTTTCAATATTTTCCCACAAAGCCATTGTTCTACTGGACATAATTAGGCTTGAAACATTATCTAATCTGACAAATGTTTTTTACAACCTTTGCTATTAGGAAAAGCATTAAAAAAAATTACAAAAATGACAGCAGTAATTATGTCCTTTGTAATGATTCAACTCTTCACCTCATTATAATCATTGAGCAGTATATATTATAACCATATTCCTTAATTAGGCACAGTAATTCAAGGTATATTATTCAAGAAAGTCCAATTGTCTTTATTTAACATGAATATATATTGGCAGTGACAGGGGTGAATCACCCTTACTAAGAAATAAATAAATAAAATGAAATGGAACATGCTTTCATCAGCTTTCTATACTCAGGTTTTAATTAAAATTACAACACGGATCAGGGGAGCTGCACACAGTAATGAAACACAGTGCGATGTGAGAGCAGGAAAAAAAAACTTTATGGATATGGATAGGTGAATTTGGAAGGTCTCAGCGCTTCCTCTACGCCCTTTTATCCTTGCATGCTCTTCCCTTGTGTGTTCTTCCCTGCTCTGGAAGATAGTGGTTGGTGCACTCTGGGGGTTTTATTTATCATTTATTTCTCTCGTAACATCTAGATTCAGAACATAAATATATGCAGTGACAGCTGTTTATACTTTCTCAGTGACTGCTGATGACCTGTTTGTGATGTGTCAGCAAATTGTGCTGAAAAATATCAAATCGGGCTGAAAATACCAGCTCTTTCATTTTGTCTATTTATAACTGACTTGACTGGGACTGTGGGACTGTAGGAAGCTACAGTCTGGGCTAAAAAGCAATCAGGCCCAGCGTCACTTCCTTATATTAATCTGTGTAGATTTCTTCCCGCCATCCATTAACGTTGTTAATGGTCTTATTCATTTTCTAATCATCTATACTGCTTAATCCTATGTACAGGGTCGCAGGGGGCCTATCCCAGGAGACTTATGGCACAAGGTGGGGGTCCTGGTGGCACCTGGACACTTAATGTGCCCTTAATGTGCACACTCACATTAAGAACAATTTGGGAATGCCAATTAGCCTAATCTTTGGACTGAGGGAAGAAACCAGGAGGAAACCCACCAAGCACAGGGAGAACATGCAAACTACATGCACACAAAGGTGGGAATCGAACCTGGCCGGGATTCGAACCTGGGCCCTGGAGGTGTAAGGCGACCATGCTGCCTCCACAAAAGTCACCTTTTTGCCAAGTTTTCTGAATGTGTATGCTTTTGCTAAACATTTCTAAAGTAGTTAATAGAGATATTTTTCATCTAGCTAAAAGTATAAAGGAAATGTCTTGCATATGCTGTGTTACATTTTTAGTGGATAACTGTAATTACAAATCTACCATGTAGTTAAACCTATCTGCATCAAGTGCCAAAAAAAAAAAAAATACACATTCAGTTGTGTGTATGACTCTATAGGTGAGGAAAAAGTGTCAAAGTGTCCTTATGTACTTGTTAGTACGGATCTGCATCCTGCCTCTGTTACTTCCTGCCTCTGCAGAACAAATGTCACTCATTAAACATTTTTAATTACTGCCACATTTTATGACTTTGAGGCTTTCTTTGCACTACATGCCTGCTTTTGCAGCCGAACAGTTAATGGCCTTGAACTAATTAAAAGGCAGTACAGTGCATCCAAACCCTCAATCCATAGCTTCCTAAAACTTCAGAGTGAAAACACACTTCCCCGAATGTACAGGATCTATCTCCAGGAAGCCATTTATGCAGTACAATGTGTAGTGACTGGATGCCCATCAAATAGGAAAACCTTATTTAGTATTACGGTAACGTCATTATTCTGCACACCAGAATTACATTCCGTTCCTCTCAGGAACTATAGCCCATTTGTATGATGTACTCTTGGCAAGATGGCCAGACATTTGAAGCAGACCAAGTGATTCACAGTCATGTCGCAGGTCTAAGAGGAGTGGCGGCATGGTCTGAAGTAAAGGGAAGCGTGAAACATCATGTCAGTCTGCAAATATAGCTCTGAAATGTGCCTGTGCACTTGGAAGTGATACGTCCATGTCAAAACGTGTGCTTCAGGCATGACGGATGAGGTGCACAAACCGATCAATCATAAATGTTCCCATTTCCCATAATAGATCAGCAGTCATACTTTCTTTGCAGCCAAAGGTCCTCAAGATTAAGGTACAAGTTCAAAGAGGACAATAGTCTCTCAGTGACCGTCCACCCGAATGGACATGTTGCATGTTGCAATAAGTGCCAAAATGGAGAGTAATTAACAGGATGTCTCCAATGTCTTCATAAGTAGGGAAAGTTAAAACTTCTTAGCAAAATGTCATACTCAGTTTATCCATCCCATTTATCATCTATGCCACTTATCCTGGCATAGGGTTACAGGGGCCTGGCCAGGGAATGTGGGGCATACAAGGCAGGGTACACCCTGGATGGGGTGCCAACCCATTCCAGGGCACTAGCTTATTCACTCACACAGACTGTCTTTTTTTTTTTTTTATGTAGGCTTAAGGAGAAATAGTTCTCCAGGCTTTCTGAAGTACTTTTTTTGGCTTTTGTTTTTTCTTTGAGATGTGCTGGAGAAGACTTTAGACAACGTGCCGACTCTCCCATCATCAATACAAGACCTTGGAGAGAAATTAATGCGGCTCTAAAATAAATGAAAGCCACACCCCATAATCAAAGCAAAAAGTGTTGTGTTTTTTTATTTATTTAGTTTTTTACACATAAATGCTTACATACAGTACTTACTTTATTATCAACTTTAAAAACACTAAATGTGTTCAGACAATCATGAACTCTGGTTTGTTAAAATATCTTTCTAGGGTCAACAGACTTAAGCTGCAATATGTAGCATTTGGATAAAGTTTGGAATATATTTGCATTTGGATCATATGCTCTGAAACAGTGAATAATCACACCACAACAGACGTCTAAACCAACCCTAGGAGGAACACTTCATTTCTCACTGTGCCAATAAAATTCCCTGCTGTGACTGGCCATATGGTCGATCAGCCAGCTATGGAAATTTGGGAATCAAAATTGTGCTTCAAGGAATTGCTGAATTCTTGGTTTTTTTTGTTTTTTTTTTTCAATTAAGTTACAGTTTCCTCTGCCCACTGTTTACAATGCTATGTGTAATGTGTTCTTGATCCCAGATATATAGATATTTATGAGCGCGCTGATAAAAAAAAAATCTAAACACTTTACAAAGATGCATGTGTGCCTTGCATAATCAAATTTTATGTTATTTAGTGTGAAATTTAAATACACTTACCTGAATGCGTGTTGCATTGTGGCATTCTGTCTTGCACTTTTATTAAATGAAGACTATTGTCACCAGTCTTTTTTCACCAGTGTGAATTGCCCCTGTGATTATATTACGAGGTCTTTTTTGGGTTTTTACAAAAGTTCAGTCACATGAACAGCAAGACATACTGTCATGTAGAAGGAATAATAATTATCTTCCAGTTGTACTGCAAAAGAAAAAAAAAAACACATGTAAGGGTGATGATTCCTGTTTTGTCCGGACGCAATGCTTTAGGGCCTCAAGGTCTCGTTGTTTCCACTGTAACATTGATTATTATTCACTCCAGTTCTCTTGTTATTATTCCAGTCCAAATCCTCTGTGGTTTTTTTTAATACTATTCTAAGAGGTTACAGCCAAATAAACCATGCTCTTTTTATTCTGAATGATCTAGTCATTATACATTGTGATTTACAACATGTTTACTTGTTTATTTCTTCTCCTGCCCAAGCAACATGCCCTCTCCCTGACCTCAGAATGATTTCTTCTAATTTAGCAAGTCTAATCTGTATAAAAAAAAATAAAAAAATTTAAAAACAGCTTTTTGGATATACTGTGTTTCATGTTTCTTACCGTAAAGTGGTATTCAAATTCTGAAAGCAGTATCGATTGCTTACTGGAGTGGCTGGTATCAAACAGCTAGCAGAAGTAAAGCCTTCTGTCTTCTAGAGATAAAAAGACATCGATATCAGTTTTCAGTTTCGCCATCCACATCAAATTGCTGCATTTGCTGTTAAGCAGTGTCTTAAGGTAAATTATTTTGTACTATAAAGTAGATTATGTAGAGAATGATATGAAGAACGATTGAAAGAAGCAGCACTGATTTTCTTTTAAGCCCAGACTGTCGATTCACGCAGCTTTTGTCTCATTCGCACGGGACTAGTACAGTATTACCTGGGGACCTCGTGTGATTTGTAATAATTGTAATAAGGTTGTCTGTGATCTTAATCCCGTGCTAGTCGGCCACGTCTGTAATTTATAAAGTAAAATCTCTCCGCAAATTACCTACCATATTCCGCCATATTCACACCGAGTGATAATATTAGTCCCGTGCGAATCAGCATGTCTGTGATTTGGCCAGTATTTGGCGGAGTCGTATGTCAGTTTTTCAAGGTTTTTGTTTCCTGCGTGCCTTTTTATTCATCGTCCGCAAGAAAAAAATGAAGTATTTTGGGTGCTGGGTCATATCGCTGTACATCTTACAGCAATACAGTGTGATATGACGCAATGCTGAACTGTAGTAATAGTTTTATCCTTAAGCAATTGATACTTTAGATATTACTGTAGGTGTATCTATCTTACCCCAATACTCACAGATTTTTTTTTACATTCCTATTAAAAAAAAAACAAAAACTATATATATATATATATATATATATATATTTATATATATATATATATATATATTTCTAACTGAGATTTTTTCCACTGAGAATAGTAGTATTCCATAGTCAACTGAATTATTACATCAATTCTCACATTTTCATTCTGTCTTTGTCAGGGCCTTCCGCAGGCCAGCAAAATTGCCTGTAGGTCAGATGGTGTACTAATTGGCATCCTGGCAGAGACAGCCCTTGCCCAGTGAGATGAAAGGTGCTGGATGAGCACATGAGCTCATCCTTTCTCTCTCTTTCTCTCCCTCTCTTTCTCTCTCCAGGGTTTGGACACTCCATGGTTTCTTTCTTTCTTTCTTCCTTTCTTTTTAAATTGCCATTATTATGTTGGCATCCTGTTTTAAAACTAGCCATTTCCTGCTTGTGATGCTGGTGTGAAAGGGCACATGTGGTCACTGGGTTTCGGTGGCAAATACAGACTGTGGTTGTGGATGGAGTGATGGTTATCTCTTAGATTGAGTGGAAAAGACAGATTGGTACTGCAGAAGGAAGGTTTGGAAAGGAAAATTAAAAATTATTTATTTAGGCTTTCCGGGGAAAAAAAGAGGGGGAAATATTTACCTTTTAATGAAAAAGATAATTTCAGAGTAATGATGAAAACATTTGTTTGATGAAGCACATTTGATACACAGTTCCTCTTTGTGCTTGTTACGTAAACACCATGCTAATTGGTTGTTTTAACTTTTCACTGTCTTAAATATCCATTAGCTTCTGAAATAAATTGGTTTATGTACTCTGTGGGTAAAGGTGAAATTGAGGGCAATGTGAGCTGATGAAGTTTTTTTTTTTTTTAAAGCATATTTTATTCATACGGCTTCTGCATGACACATTCAGAGAGATGAAAACTTCAGAGTCACTTTATTCAACTCTTCATGCTTGTGCCCTACAGTCATGCTTCCAGAGTTTCCACCAGTCCTTTGTTGCTCTGTTTTGCTACGTACCTCCGGTGGATATAGGGATTGCTTTATAGGGTAATCATGCCATTAGTAAAGATTATTGTTTGACTCTCGACATGTCTTACTAAAACTCATAGCTGAGCCCATTGAAAGAAAAATATATCACTGGGCTAAACAGATAAAACATTTATCTAACGTTTACTTTCTTCTATAGTTCACAAATGTATTTACACTTTATGTAAAACTGAAAATTATGTACTTCTCTGTTCTGTTTTCATTAAAATTGTTTTCATCAATAACCAGATGGCATAGGAAAATAAAGAAAGAAATACCTGTAGCTGTGAAAACCTTTTGCAATATGTTTGTACAGTATAAAGGTGTGTGATTGGCATCCAATTGGGATCTGCTGCAACTATGATGGGACATGTTTAAAAACTTTAGTTGATGAAGTTTAGAGGTTTTCCCTCTACAGTACTGTACATGGCTAGGTCCATATCTGGGCTACAGTCTTCTAGTTGATGAAATCAGCATGATCAGTACACTGTATATCCCCTTTATTCCACATATGATTGGTTCAATCATATGAATGAATCATTTGCTTTCTCACGTTTGCATCAGTAGGAGAAACAAGAGCTGAATAGCTACTAATGACTGAATAGCTACTAATAGCTGAATAGCTACTTTCACTATAGCTAGTGAAACTAGCATAGCTGGCGACCGACAGTTAGTGACCGACAGATACAGTATGTTCTCTTACTGAAAGTGCTTCTGTGTCTGGTTTCGAATGTGATTTTGCCAGGCGTTTGCTCTCCCTCCGCAGTACCAACCTACTTTCACCCATGCTGCGACCGACAGTTAGTGTAATTAAGGATTGTTGAACACCTGTGACATGGAGTGATACTTATAAATGTCCCGGTGATGTTACTGTCTGTTGTCGCCACTCGTAGAATGACTCTCGTCCAATCAGGTTGCTCAGTCTGAACTAATTGTAATATAATATTGATTTAAGCTGAATCTTTGTATTAACAGGCAGAGTTTGTATGATGTACATGTGGCACCTTGACATACACCATCATGCTAATAACGGTCTCTTAGAGCAACAGTTGTCTAATTTATTGCTACAAGATACAATTAAACTGGCACGTTGACATTTATCTCTGTCAAATATGATCTTTTATTATGTGGAGCAATTACATATGGAACAGAAACTGAGTAGTTTAATTGTCTCAATAGTTGTCTCAGCACCTGTCGTAAAGGTCAGTAAAGGTGGAGCATGCTAGGCAGTTCTGTTGCTCGCGCTCTCTCTCTCTCTTCTTCTTTCCCACTTCATCACACCAACAAACTTTTGTTATCAGAGAGATAGGATCAAATTGTTTCTTTTCCTTCCAAAGATAGACAACACAAATCCCAAAGTCATATGCAGCAGCTTCAGATCTAATGCACTTTAATCAGTGTAGATCAGACACATGCTTGTGCTGTTTCTAATCCCTTCTGATTTCTTCTCTCTTAAAGTTAGTTTCTTTTGTAAGAGCCCTACTTGGTCCTACTTCTTTATTTACTTCCCTTTTGTCAGCTTATTTAGGAGCCTACCAGAATTGAGCACTGATGAAAGAAACTGTTAATGAAAATGATGGTTAGATTCATTTAGTATGCATCTCATCAGTCAAAGAGTTCTCTCAGGATTAAAAAAGTGAGAAAAATGGGAAAATGAAGAAAAAGAAAAATCTCGGAACCAGAAGGTACATGGTTATACTTAAAGCACTCTCTGGAACATTAAAAGGCAAAGCTATTTAGAAGCTATTATGAAAATCTTTCAGTCATTCATTTATATTCTGTAAATCCATATCAGGGTTGTAGTGAATCTATAGCTTGTCCCAGGAGTACTGGGAATACACTCTGGACGTGATGCCAGTCCAGTGGAGAGCACTATAACCACACGTTCACACACATTCAGATGTGGGGGGAATTTATTCTACATTTTGGTATGTTTTTGGGAGATGACAGGAAGCCAGAGAACCGAACAGATCTGGCAGTGAACCTGTGCCTAATGTAGCCTCAGATTCATGTTACACTTAGTAGAGTTTTAGCAATTGAAACTTTCTTCAGGATCAATAAAGTGTCCATCCATCCATCCATCCATCTCCAGAGAGATTCACATTTTTCTTGTTTTAATTATCATGACTTATATCTGCAATATTTTTTAATCTTTGTACTGTTGGCACACAACTGACTGCTTTGGTAACTCCATGAATTAGCCAGACTAGAGCTGTTCCTATTAAATAGCCCGTGAGTGTAAGTGCAATATTCCAACGAGAAATTGGAATCGTAATTGAATTTAACGAGAGCGCTGTCTCTCTGTGTGTTTTTTTGTAACACCAGTGGTGCTGCTAAGTAGGTTGTGCCTCTAACCATACTTATATGGCTCCAACCAATTCATTGCTTTTTATATTAATGAGGTCTCATTGCCTGCTGTGTATTCTTTCCTCTACCGCTCTGTAGTGACCCCAGGCAGAGCAATGCCTCAGCTGCTCTGATATTTAAAATGATGAGAACAGTTGCTCGGTACTGGTGCCGTATTGTTTGGAAAGATGCCCAATAAAGGGTGCCTCTGCAGACCCCCACCTACCCACCAACCCACCACCCCTCCTCCTCCTCCTTTCTGTGGGCCAATCCAGACTTCTAAATATACCCACCATCAGCTGAGAGCCTGGCTGGACTTCATCTGACCTTACGGTGTGATGTAGGTTGGAGAGCCCCCCTAGCTTTACAGACCCTGATACAGGCCCCGCAGCTAGGCTTGGGAAATAGCCGTAGCACTTGGCCACTCTGTCATGACACTGTTCACAGCTAGTTGTTCGAGAGGCTCTTTTAAATACAATCGTTTTAAAACCAGCAGCATTGAAGGAAATAAAGAAAACAGGCCACACTTCCCCCCCATCAGACTGCTCATTAAAATGTACACTTGTAAGGCACATACTCTAGTATGAGACTATTTGTGGTCCTCTGGGGCTGAAACAATGAATGTGCAATTTCTGAGCTCACTTGTTCAGCGTAGCTCGGTTCTAACATGATTAATAACGACAATGCACTGCTGCGGTGGTTTTGATTAACATATTATGCTTTAGACATTTTCATGCCTGAAGAAATATACCAGCATAGCGGTAGTATCAATGCTAATGCCAAGCTGTCACTGTTGATTGGTTCTCTGCACTTCCTTCTGTGTGTACGCAAATCTGTGCACCAGTTTCTACTGCAGAAGTAAACTTTTTAAAACAAGATGGAACAATCCTAATCCAATCCCAATAATTGAAAGAAAATATAGACATCAAAGTTCATTGTGTTTTTAAAAGTTATTAAAGTTTGTTTGTTAGGGGGAAAGTAATGGTGCGTTCATGAGAAATGGAAACTCTCTGCTTTTCCAGTAGGACAGATCTGTATTTCCCAGTAGAAAATCTGTTTTTCGAATCCTCCGTATCCAAGATATCGCTTCGACATCGTGGCACCTGGCTGAGAACGGAAATAATGTGAATTCATGTGTTTGTTTTGTTTTTTAGCATTATTTGGAGTTTTTAATCAAATTGATCTTTCACCTCATTTTTTTTGGTCAACAGATCTGTAAATCGTAAAATAAACTGTCTATGCAGTTAAATTTTTCAGCACTTATATTTTCATACTTGTACTTTAAGTTGCTTTTAATACTTTAAATCATGTGGTTTCTTCTAACCAGCCATTTTTAACAAGTATTAACCAACTGAAAGTATCTATACACTTTTTTAATGGTGTGTAACGTGTAATTCATTGTTTAAATGTCATGTCTCGTACAAAGCCAAAGCTAAACCTTTTTTCCTGCCAATTTTTTTTCTCCAAACCTCATTCCAGTAGGTGGCAGTAATGCAGCAACTGGCAATAAACTTGAAAGAAGAAGAAAAAATAAGACGATTTAATAACAATTTTGCCAAATGAGAGTATTTTGGAAGTACTTTGGGGATGATTTAGTTCAATTTAATACTTTATACTGTATTCAGTTATCAGTCGTCAAAGAGGCACAGCCGAAAACTCAGTAACCTGTATTCATGGCAATGAAACCTGAGCACTATGCATCAGTCGGAAAAGATGCCTCAACTCTTTTCACACTATCGCCTTGGTCATATTCCAAATGATTCCAGAGATTATTTGACAAAGAGTGTGACCTCAATAATTGTGACCTAGTTCAAGTGATGCATAGTATGTATGCTTTTATATTCAAGCCAAGCCTCAGCTGAGAGGATGGAATTCAAGTACATAAGGGCATGCAGGGCAATGGCAGACCTACTCTTGACAATCAACCACGACAGGTGGCAGCAGGTACTAATGGCAGAGATAAGGATAAAGAAGTAAAGCAGGCAAAAGCTTAGACAGCAAATGGCTTTTGCTGTTTTCCACCTTAGTTTCCCTCATTTGCAGTAAATGCACCAGTATTTGTTCTTCCACCTTTTGCAAAGGTTTAGGGTTTTTTTTTTTGGAATCAATTCAAAGCAGTGGTGTTAAATGTTATTGAGCTGAGTCTTTAGTAACAATGTAAAATTCCTTGATGTTATTGGTTTGTCACGGAACATTCTTGCACTGAAACATAGCCCCAGTGGTACTTAGTGGCAAATATAAATGCAAAAAGCTGATAGCTGACCTTTCCACTTTGACACTGAAATATATGGCACGCGTGACCTAGCGTGACCCGTCACATCTCCTTCAATATATGCATGGACACAACCTCTTAGCATCAGTCAGGTTTCTTTTTAAGTGATGCTGATGGGTTTATTCTTAGATATTTTGTTCATATATCATTATACTGTGCTTTTCAAAAAGAAAAGAAAAAAAAAAAGCCAGGTATGCCAGATCCCAGATAAACAAAGATGTATTTTTGACCCTCCTTTTGTGTTACTTGAATGACATGGACTGTGAACACCCACATGCAATCAATACCAATATAGCAGCTATTGTACAGAGCTCAGAGTGATTGTAAGCCTCATATGCTAGACCGTGCTTCTAGACAGGGCCCTTTCGTATCTCATGTTCCCATCAGGATTCATATTAACAAAACCCACCTCCGAGTTTCCTATCTAACCCGTCATCCTTTTTCGGAAAGCAAGCCAGGATTAGCGCATTATACCTCTGAAATACTCCGTGAAGGCTGTCTATGGCTGATGGATCTCTGCTCTCACAGCTCAGCTCTACGTCCAATTAGAGTAGTACACTGGTACATCAGGTACAACATTTCTTGCGAACACACTGGATGCGCTCTACAGACAGCTTTTAATATCTGTTTAATGGCATGGGCTGGCGTTCTGGCAGCCTACTGGAATGAAAAGGCTATGCAGATGGCATCAGAATGGCTCATTCTCATCACAAAGATAAGAGCAGAGGCTTGTTATTCTCATACCCTGCCTTTCCAGACCAGTTGGATGCCTCTCAGATGGTTAACACCAAAGGGTTGGGTTTTTTTTTTTTGAGAGAGAGAGAGAGCGAGCAATGATGGGGAAAATTTCATCTTAAATTTTAAAAAGAAGCATCTCTCAGCCCAGTGTTGGCCATTGACTGAGGCATAAAGCAGCGCTGGCGTATCATGTTGGTTGCACCATATTGCATTACTGGCAGCCTTGGTTGTGTCCCAGCATGAACAGCTTTCTCCTAGTTTTTAGTAAATATTCTCCAACTCGCAACTTCTATCTAGGCTGAGGTGGATTGTCTCATTGCTCCTGTTTTGGATGCCATGGAGTCTGAAGACCAAAATTATTTCTTTATGATAAGTTGGAAAATTGGCTTCTTTTTTGGTCCAAATTGGGCCTGCCAGTGTGTACCAATTTTGATTTTTTTATTTCTTTTTTGCCAGTGTGAACAGTCCAAACTGCATGAAATCGGATCTTTTCCATTCTGTAAATTTCCATAAATTAACTACAGATCTGAGTTTTTCTAATGCGATCTCAGTCTGAACAGTCAAATCGGAAATCATGTGATTTTAACGTCAACACCACACAACAATCATTACAATTTCATGCTGGGAAAGATGGTGGATACATTTACTATATGTAAGCACCTGATGATCCAATCATTAGCCTAGTAAAGCTGAGAAAAAATTTAATGGTTGAATGGTTGATTAAACTTAAAAGGTCGCCTTGCACCTTCAGGGTCCAGGTTAAATCCCTGGCCAGGTTCGATTCCCGCCGTTGTGTTCATGGAGTGTGCATGTTCTTTCCGTGTTTGGTGGGTTCCCTTTTTAAATACTCTGTTTTCCTCCCATAGTCCAAAGATATTCAGATTAGGCTAATTGGCCTTCCCAAATTGAGCGGTATAGACGATGAGTGATTAAACTTAAAGGTGTGTTGATTAATTCACAACATCAGTTTGTGCATTAATATGCAAGAGAACATTCCACCTATAAAGTTGCCGGGTTTGCATATGAATTCAACTGCATATGTAGAATGATTTTTTTTTTTGAAGAAAGTGAATTACAAAGTGAATTACAAAAAAAAGTTACTTTAGCTAGGTTTTCACATATTCACAAGTTAAAAGCATAATTATATCTTTATACTCTGCGTTAAAAGAGTTTTCAACAACAGAAGCCAAACGTGGCTATAGGGGAAACTGAATGCAGTAGCAAAGGAAAGCTAAAAGTTTAACAGCTTAATGAAAGCATCCTGCCTGGTATCAACAGTTCAGGCTGCTGCTGATGGTGTGAGGGATATTTTCTTGGCACACTTTGAGACCCACAGTACCAACTGAGCATCATTTAAATGTCCCAGCCAACCTGAGTATTGTTGCATGTCCATGCTCTTATGATGATGAGATAACGTGTTGTGTCACAAAGCTAAAATATTCTTAAACATGACAATGAGTTCACTCCACTGTACACCAGATCTCAATCCAGTAGAGCATCTTTGACGACCACATCATGGATGTGTAGCTGACAAATCTGCATCAACTATGATGCTATCATGTCAATATGAAACAAAATCTCTTAGAAATGTTTTTAAATCTACTGTATGCCATGAAAAATTAAGGCAGTTCTGAAGGTGAAAGGGTTCCAACACCTTGTTAGGTACACCTCTTTATGCTTTACAAGCAATATATAAGTCCCATGTCCATGTTAAGATTAACAGCTCAGTGAATTGATCAGCCATCACTGCTTAAGAGTAAATCCTAAATCAGTTACACATAAAATCCTTATTATATTTTGCTGTAAAGACCTTAATTTAAAGCATGATCCCTTTTTATCTCGCCACTATGTTATTATTATACATTATTGTCTATGATATTATTGCTTTCCAATGTTCTATTCCTAAATTTAAGGCTGTCTCAAAAATAGCAGCTTCAGCAAAGAGAGGAACACTTGGTCTTAGAGTGTGTGGTTGTACATTATATGACAGCTGCTGATGCCTGTTAAAAAGAATCTCATAAAATAAATGAAAGTATCTGTTGAGGCACTGTGCAAATGTCAATACTAAATGTATGATTTGTTTTCAGGAAACATATATAATGGCAGTATTTTTTTTTCGCCTGGTATTTTTACTTACATCTTGGGCTAGTTATTGAAGTGACATGCCTTTAATGTGCACGGGGCACTGGGATAAGAGGTAGAGGTCCAATGAGATTGCTATAATTTATAAAGTGAAGCCTCCTGACAGATCTGTCACGGTTGGCTGCTGTGGGGTCACGGCACCAACCAAGGAAGTCATAGAGAGCACGTCCACCTGATCACAGAAATACAGTACAGTGACATACTGGATTAATCACAAATATATATATATATAAATAAAAATATGTATATCATATATAGAGTGGACTGTTGATTTCGTCCTAATAAAACTGTTTGTCTTTCTCCTCTTACCCTAAAGTTTCTGTTTGTCGAGTCCACCAAAGGAGAAAAGAGAAAATCAATCTCAATATATAGTGTTAGAACCGGAAGCAGCAGCACAGGAAAAAAACTCAGAAGGTCAGAATGTTGTGGGTTTTACAATTCAAACAAAAGTTTGCTGTTACTTCTGTAGCATTTGCCAGATATGATAAGTATTGATTCATTCTATTTTAGGGTCAGGAGGGACCATTGATGCATGCATTCAAATCCCTGCTGAAGAATAAGAATAAAGAATAGAAAGCTTTCCTTCTGTTCACCTCGAAACAAAGCATGCTGCATTTCATAACACGCACACATGCATATGACCATCACCATCATTCTCATCCAGTGTAAAAATGGTCAAATTTTGTCCACTGTTTATTGTCCCTTCCTTTCTCTTCAACCCCATAGTGACTAATCTCTAGGAGACGTGTGTGAGCATCTGGTAAGGGAATATTTAATAGCCACTTGCTCTTTACCCTGTGGCTCCTAATCTACATCTCTTTCTAGATACAACTGTCAGCGCTGACACTGCCGACCTCACTCCATGTCCTGCCTCGGGACCTTCCTGATAGCCTCATTATAGCTTATACATAAACCTTAGTAATTATTATGCCTCCCAGACTCCATTGGTGGTCACTCTAAGTCACTGTCACAGCTAGATGGACTGGAAGGGATGCTAAAGCAGTAAATTGCTTCCATGGGGTAATATAATTGAATTATTGATGAGCGGCCATGGTTACTGGCTGTATCACTGACAGTAAATCATGACCTTGACCCAAGTCAAAGGTCAGTACAAAGCGCCCAGGGATGAAATGTCGAGTGGGAGAGATAAAGAGGTGCCTGTAATTACCCATATATACCCAGGGTATTGGAGAAGCCATACTGTATATGGACCGTCATTTTTCTTTCTTCCGTTATATATCTCCCACTGACACACACACACACACACACACACACAACTACCATTTGATACATCATCTTATCATAATTCAGACTTGAGTGGAAAAAGACAGAGATAGATGAGTGTTCGCATAAAAAAAATAATAAAAACAGTTCATGCCAAATATGGCTCTGATGTGGAGAATGGCACTTTAAGATAAGATAGCACTCATCTAAAAATGTGCTTTTCACTGTAATTTAAATTATACATGCCTTTTTTTTATCCTTATATTTATTTGAGCCGTATCAGATTAAACAGTATAGGCATTACATTTTCTCTTTATGGCCGATTCCTAAAGCATTTTATATTCTAAGTAGTTATATTTGTACTGAAGGGAAATTGCTTTTTGACCCTGCTTTTCATTGTTCGGAACTTATTGGTTGTTTTTCGGATGAAAGCTGTAGCCTCAAAAGTTTTGTGGGAGTAGTTGAAGGTCAGCAACTTTTATTATTTGCAACGAAGCCACTTTAGGCGCTTGTAAATCTGAATTGGACCAAAGAATGTGCAGTATGTGAATGCAGGTAGGTTGCAGATTAAAATATTTTTTAAAAAAATCTAAATTAGGTCTGTCCTGATTTAGGGATTTTGACCAAACCCACTCAATCCAAGTTCAATAAAGTTCAATGCGCACGCTCAGAGCAATGCTGTTGTAGCATGAAGTTAAATATGGTAATGTGGATACTGACACATGGTTATATTGGCAATCTTATGCTTGTGCTTGTTAGAGAAAAATGCTGAATGCACAATGTTAATTTCCCTAACACAGACAATTTTAGGGAGTGTGACGACCCACAGCTTGACAACAAATTGCTGTGCACCCCCCATGGTGAGCACTCATGTAGTATGAGTGGATGAGCAATGCTTTGTTTTCTCAGTCCTAGAGCTGTCACAGATGCTCAGATAATTACAAAAATGCTTGTAGTGTTAGCATATCTGTAACAAAAAAAACATGTGACCAGGAGTGAGAGATGGAGATTAAGCTATTGCAAATACAATAATATCAATAATATAATAATTATAAAATAATAATGTCTTTATATGCACAGTCGTTTTCAAAAGTTACTATCCCGTCTTTTTGTTCCATATGGTTTTGTGTGAAAACCATAGTCAAGTCAAGTCTTAGTATTTGGCAAATACAACCTCAGATGAACGATCATACGTATGTAACTTTACTTTTTTACTGTGCATTTATTTATTTAGCAAAAATTAGAACAAAGAAAGAAAAGCATGAGGGCAATACTAAGCACTGGGTTTAAGAGGGTAATTTGCAGCCAGGCGCTGCTAATCATCAGCTCTTGATTAATTGATCATTAGCAGGTGTGCAGACCTCTATAAAAGCAGAAGTTTTCGGCAGTTTGCTAGTCTGAAGCATTCATGTGTGTGTTAAGTGTCAAAGAATAAGCAATGGTCTTAAATAAGTAATTTGTTGCTAGACATGAGTCTAAAAACGGTTTTCAAACAATTTAAAGTTGAACATTCTACAGTGAAAAAGATTATTCACAAGTATAAAGCGTTTAAGATAGTTGCCAATCATTATGGACAAATGAGACCAAAGTGAAGTTATTTGGTCTTAATGCCAAGTGCCATGTTTGGTTTTCATCAAACAGTATTTCAGCAGAAACACATCACATCATACTTACTGTCAAGCATGGCAGTGGAGGGGTGAAGATCTGGGCTTATTTTGCAGTCATAAGACCTTGGCGCCTTTGCAGTCACCGATTTGACTATGAACGCCTTCGTAGAGTAATAAAGAAGCAAATGTGTCCGACAGCTAGGGTTTGGTTGAGATTCAACATGCAACAGGAGAATGATTCGAAGCATATTAGTAAATCTACATCAGAAAAATAAAAGAATCATGGTTTTGGAATGGTTTAGTCAGAACTGAACTAAAATGCTGTGGTGGGACCTTAAGACAACGGTCCATATGCAAATTTCCAAAAACCTAAATGAACTGAAGCAATGTTGTACAGAAGAATGGACCAAACAAGCTATTGCATTATGGGGGTCCATAATTTGTAGTTTTTTAAATAAACAATGGTGCAGTGGAGAAAGCTTTTTGTTGTTTGTCTGAGGTTGTATTTGCCTAATACTGGCTCTCATGAAGACTATCCCAGGAAAGAAGGACCTGCAGAGAAGAAGTTCATTTAGAGTTACCAGCCTCAGAAATCACACATGACCACAGAAAGCTGCACATTACATATGTGAATACTTTTCAGATGGAGAAAAAATAATCAAAGTGGTAGATTTTGCATGCAAAAAAACGAAGCAGGTGCAGTTGTCAAAGTCCTCAGAAGAACTGTGGGTGGTTCTGTAAGATGCTCAGTAAAACTTAGTAGCTAATCTCCTTTAAAAAAAAAAAAATGCACGAATTGTATTAGAGACTAAAGGGTCCTTAAAGCGTTGTTTACAGCAAATACAGACTTTGTTTTATTAATTACTTTTTTTTTTTTTTTTTTTTTAAGGTATGCTTGCATGTGTCTAAGACTTTAATTTTTTTTTAATGATAATTAGGAGAGATATTTAAATTCATATTTAAAGCTTCTTTTTTTTCCATAACTCAAGCACAAACAGGAACCGTTAGATCGTGTTTATGGTAGATTCGTTCCCGATATTTTCATGTTTGTCAGTACAGGCTGTTACCTACAGTAGTGAAAAATGGCATAATTATAAAACAGGTTTTGTAATTATATGATGTCCCATTTAAATCAGTCCTTCTCATGCATTCTCATGGACAAATGGTTTGATTTCTTTTTCTTCCATTATAGACTTCATACAATGATTGCTCTACAGTATGTAATAATAAAAACTACTAGCTGACAGAACATAAAGACAAGCTTATTGAGTGTTTTGGGGGTTCACTCACATGTAAGTCACGCACTTCAACATATAGTGTCTACGTTCGATAATTCCCTACGTCTATATGGCTTATAGTACATTCAGTGAGTCATCAAATTAGCTTTTAGGACAATATGTAATTCTGTTATGTTCGTTCATGGATGAAGAACTGTATTTATTAGCAGTTGAAGTAAGGCAAACCAGGTAGTGAACATGCAACAGGATTATTTAAGCTTAGCTTGAAGAGGGGAAAATATTGAGGCTTACTAATACACTGACTTTATACCACTGCATTAAAAATAAACCTTTATAAAGGGCAGAGTATAAAAATCTGACAAGAACTTGTGGGGACAGACCACATGCACGCGCGCACACACACACACACATGAAAGAAAGAAAAAACCTCCACAGTGGACAGGGAAGGACCTGACAAATAACTGCTGTGTGTACTTATGAAGCCTGACTGAAAGTCCACTGATCAGCAGCACAGACCGAGGGAGAGAAACAGAGAAGCTGTGAACACAGAGGATGTGGCACAGAATGTCAAATAGCAGTGTGTGAAAGTGAGCACTCACCTGATCCCATGTGTGCTGAAGCAGAACAAGGAGCTTGGACTGAACGAATGACTGCCTTATACAGAAAACCTAGAAATTCCAATACCTAGAAAATAAGTCGTGTTTAAACTTCAGGCTTTTAAATGATTGTTTGATAGCACGATGATAGTGAAGACTGAACCAAATTAGAATCTTGGGTGGTTATCCAGCTTCCAACATCTATTAAATTTACCCTTATTTGTATGGCACTTTTATCAACATAGCTTTACATATTTAAAAAAAATATGGATAGACATTAAATTTTTTTTTAAAAATTACATTTTTAAAAAAGCATAAATTTATAATGATAATTTTTGTACCTCAAACCTCACTCACACAACGTTCTTTCTGACATTGTAGATGTTTTTATTTGAAATTTCACTTTCTTGTACTTCAGCCTAAAAGATTACAATTATATGTTCCTGGAGATTTTTCCTGATTTGACTCAAGGGTTTTGAACAGTGATGAAAATCTCTCTGATGTTAGCAACTTACTGGAAGCTGCAATTTAAGAAAAGCACTACTGCATTAATATTAATAACTAACTAAAGTAATAGTTCCATTTCCTGTCTTCACATCTTAGAGTTCATTTAAGTTCAGCACTGGTTAATACTATGCAGACGGTGAACATTGAAAACTGCAGAGTAGGAGTGCTTGAAGAAAGCCAACAGAGAGGACCGCAGGTTCGGGGCAAGCCAGTGAACTCAGAGCTCAAGGGATCAGACTGAACACAGATGGTACTGTATGACTCCTACACATCAACTCTTTCCTTCTCACCAGAGAGTATCTTTGAATTCACTGGTACGATATCGGGTCGAAGACTACGTTCTGCGGAGCAAAGCCGCCTTACAGTTACTTTAGCTTATGTAATGGGTTTCTAACTACTGTGTGAACATTTTAGTAAACATACTACAGTATATGTTGGCAGCTTTATGGCAGTCAATGTCAGTTTTGTTGTCATGGTTTTTGAAGTGAAGTGCTCGGGTCAGAAGTCCAGCGGTGGATATCATTGTCAGTCACTAGGAAAGCTGTTGTAGTTCATTCATTGATTTATTCATTTTTTTTCTTTCCCTGCTGGGTTAATGTGACGCCATCAGGATAAGATGGTCAGCCCAGACTTTTCTACTCTGGCAACAGATTCTAGCTCCTCTTGGGATTTTCTAGGCGATCCCAAGCTAATTGTAAGATATAATTTCTCCAAATGGTCCCTCGTCAGCCCCAGGGTTTTGGTCCAGTGGGACATGCCTGATGCGGATTTAGCTGGATTTCTGTAATGTGTCCAGAGCACATTAACGGGCTCCTCTCATTTCAGATGAGGCGTTCCTGCAATGTCAAGCTCTTCACCCTAAGAGAGAGCCCCCAGTAACCTCTTTGAAAAGCTTTAACTTGTGATCTTAGGCTTTTATTCTCTTTTACGAAGCCAAAAGTCAGGAGTTAGCTTTTATAGCTCCTATAGTTATTATAATAAGCCAATTAGTTGTTAAGTGGAATGAGTAAAATTGCAAAGAGTAAAATGACTGAGTAAAATTGCATGAGTAAAAAAGCAAAGTATTGTACTTGTAAAAACATGATACTCAATCTCAGTACCACTTATCCTGTACAGGGTCAAATGAGGCCTGGAGCCTATCCTACTCTGTGCACTAGGCAGAGTACAACCTAGTTGGGTGCCAGTCCAAAGCATGACACAAGCATGCACTCACTTATGAACTTAAGGCAATTTTAAAATGCCAAATAGCCTAATCTGCATGCCCTTAGACTGTGAGAGGAAACAAACCTTCAATCCTAGAGGTATGATGCCACAGTGCTACTTTCATGTCGAGGCGTTATTCCTTGCCGCTGTTGCCCTTGGCTTGTTCATCTTGAACAATCTGATAATTTTATATTAATATCATATAATATTAATAATCCTTGCACATTTCAAACTTATTTTCTTTTGATCCAGTAAAGTTGCTTTGCAACGAAGACCATTGTTAAAATCACTGAATTGAATTGAATTGAACTATGCCATCATGTGCACCCAAGTGCCAATTGTTTCAACAAATTACATATAATAGGGCACATTTGTCCCATTTGCACTTGCAATTTGAGTAGATTATGTTCATAAAAGCAATCCTAAATGGGATGATCCATGACTTTCTTTTTTTTTTTACCAATCTCATGAGAACCTCCAGAGACAGTCAACCTTGTGACTTTCTCTCCAAGTTAAAACAGAATGACATTGGATTTTTTTTTTTTTTTACTACTAGGGTTATGATTTAGGTTTATACTTACTGTAGGTGTCTGTCTAACTGAAGCAAGTCCAGTAATGACTTCTTTTTTTTTTTTTTTCTTCTCTGACTGTCATGGCCACTGCTACAGTCTTTTTAGCAGTCTCTTTCTTGCCTCATCTCCTCTTAGCGAGCCTGTGGGTATCACCTATACTACACGCTCTGAAAACTGCAGTTTATACCTGTTTATGAAATGTCACAAGCCAGAGCAGCACTCATTACCCGCATGACTTTCATTATTTTCCAGCCCATAATTAAGGTGCCTGTGGCATCCAGTGACAGCAGCGTCCTGCTGGGCTGCCAAGGATCCACAGAACTGCAAAAATGAGCCAACAGTGGTGAATAGTTTGTAACAGGATTTTGTTTGTTTCATTGCCCTTCCATGCGTGCGCACACACACACACACACACACATGTCCCCTTTGCTTCCACGTCCTCCCCCCTGTCTTTTGCAGGTGACAGCTGAGACAGCTGCCTCTTAGCACAGACGCTCTGATTGATTCGGAATCACTAAACAGCCTTTTCATCACCCTAAAGTGTTGGTCTGATACCCACAGAAAAGCTTAAAGCCCCAGAGACTGGCGACTGTGTGAGAAGGTTATGTATCTCTGGCCTGAGCACAGCTACTCACTTTAAAGTATGCCGGATTAAGGTTTTCTTCATGCGAGTGTTCTTTAATAATGAAAAGCTTTGCTATCTACAGTAGAAGTGAGCCTGTACATGATTGTGTTAGACAGACAAGGAGTCTTTTTTTTTTCCTCTTTTTTTTCCCTGTTGCAGAGCTCTCCCAAATACAGCTGATTATTTAACTTACACTCTTAGCAAATTCTGGCTTTTCGAATGTTTATCTGTGGATTTGTTTCCCTGCCACTGTGTCGGGATTTCATTTACAACAGAACTCCTGCTGTAATCTGTCTTTGTTCGCCAGGTCAGCACCGGGATCAACTGTCCCATTTTGAGGTTTAAACGTTAGCGCATTGCTTTTTAATCTTCTGTCGCACATCTGTCTGAATGTGAAGGATTCCTGTGTTGGTTTTCAATAAGAGCCTGCTGCTCTCCATTTCCCAGAGACATGCTGAATAATTCAAGGACGGCTTGCTTTCTGAAGCAGTGCAGTGTCAGGTCTGGAAAATTGCACCACAGCACGTGCCAGACACACACACTGCACAGGCCTGAGGGTAGGATGTCTTCACTCGAGAGCTGAGACAAGATACATTCATCATCATGTTCCACAGTTGTTTTGTGTTGGTAAAGGGACAGTGGAATATCGCGAGATACTTGTGTTGATGCAAAAGAGATGTCTTCTAGTTGCTGCCAATTTTTTTTTTTTTTTATATATTTGTTTTAAAAAAAGCTCTAGAATTCAATAGGACTTGGCGGAACTTTGGCTTTAAGATACATGTTATTTATTTATTTATTTATTTATTTATTTATCTATAGCTCTACAATGGGACTCTAGAGAACTCCTAGAAAATGTACATTTTGTTGAACTTTTACTTAGTTTATTAAATGGTTCTTTGTAAAAGTAATGCATTAGTTGTTTAAAATTCTCTCATTCCTACGCTGATATTAATTATACACAAGTTACACAAAAGCTCTTCCTGTCCTCGCCAATAATTTAATAATCATTTGCTTAATCTTTGATGAATTATAGATTCTCTTTAAACCCATACTGTGCATCATATCACTACAGGTGCTGGCAGGAAGCCATTCCTGGCTCTTGTGTGAGTTGTCTATGAACGTGTTTAGCTTAACTGGTGGGAAGCCTCCGGCCATTTCTTTGTTCACGCAAGTTCTTTCACACCCATTTCACATTTTGCTTGTCATTATCATGTAATTTTTCTTAACAGTTGTTCAGAAAAAGGTTTACCCTGATCTGTATTGTAAATGAATTTAAGGAAACATAGTAAAAAATCCATGGGCAAAAAAAAAAAGAAATTATAAAAAAAAAAAATCATATTTATTAAATTGTGTGAGGACGTGTGAGGTTCCCCAACATGGCCTGGGATTGATTTCCCAGTCATGGAACAAAATTCCGATACTAGAGGTTGTACAAACCAGAGCACTCCTAGTGCTGGGCTCAAGCCCAAGTAAAAAGGGATATGCAAAACCTTTCGTAACCCTTCACCAAATCTTTATTTTATTATTTCTTTTTCTTTTCTTTTTTTTAATGGAATTTATTCTTTAGAAATTGTGTTTTACACAGGTCTTTCAAAAGATTGAAAAGAGTATCAGTATAAAGTCTCATTATCTGCATTAACATGAGATTATATGCCGTTAACAAAGATCTTAAAGTAGACCAGCATCATCAGTGATCATAATAAGAGTCCATAGTGTGATACAGTATCACACTATTCCTTTGTACAGATTTGAGCTTAATCTGTTTAGAAGCATTGCATGGAGCAGCAGAGCAGAACTGAAACAGAAAACATTTTGTGAACTATTAGACATTGTGAACACAGCTGCCTATCTGCTATGTCTCTGAGTGTGTGATACGGCAGTTTGTCCCCCATCATGTTTCTTATGCCATCAGTGAAACACTATTGTATAATGCTTCATCAAGTAAGCAACCTGAGTAGTTGCATTGTCAACCTATTGATGAATATCGAAATTCTGATGTCTAATCGACTATCATATTTATTCCTAGTAATTAGGAACTGTCAGTATTCCCTTTAACGATATTAAATAGATATATGCAAATTACACTGGCATTTAATACTTCAAAACCTACAAGAAATATCGCTGCCTTAAATAAATCAGAGTAAAAGTTTCTGCTATTGAACTGAGTCAAATCAAAAATTGCAAAGCCTAAAAACGGAGTAGAATTGAATCGACAGTCTACCTATAATTTACAGCTCTAATATTTAACTACCAATATTGTTGCTTGTACATGTATTTTATTGCATTGTAGGACTCCAGTGGAAAATGAGCAAAAAAAAAAGACCTTGTTTATCAATACTTCAGTAAGTATTGCATGTTCAAACTTGCTCACAGCATTTTACTCCGCTTAAGCCTGAATCATTCAAGAATAAACCATGTACAGTACAAATGCTCGATCTTCCAGCAGAACAATGCTGGCTGACATAAATGTCAATAACAGCGTTTACAAGCCCAGTATAAAAATCCTATTCATTATGTGTGTACACATAGAAGAACAAAATATAAAAACTAAATAAAAATGACTGCAGGGAATAAACTAGATGGCCCTCAGTGTTGTCAGAATTATAGGATAAAATAATGTTCTAACGTAGGCTTATAAGTTCTTTTGTTTATCTTAAGCTTTAGACCAACAATTTACTGAAATGCTTTCATGGCTTAATCATTTCATAACATATTGTGTATTAGGAAAACAAAAATCAAAACCGTAACAAGGTTATTGTTGCATTCAATACAATATGGTATCGCAGTTTTATTATTTTCCTGTCAAATACATAAACAAATGGGTTTCCAGTTGGAGGAAAGTTTTGTGCGTTGAAAAAAAAATGTTTTATGAAACAATTATATTCACCAAGTGCATTCTCTTTCAAAGTTTTTCAAAGTTTGTTAATTAAATCAAATTTCCAACAATGAGCACAGAAAATAAAGAATGATTTTTTTTGAGATGCTATTATTAGTACATATTTATATAATTATTTAAATGCTTCTTTTATAGTATGGAGTAACCATAAGCTGGATAGGACCTAAACTTAACATTTTTTTTCCCACTAGTGGACATGATGTTCCTTTTCCTGAATAGTTTTTTTGAGTGACATTCCTGCACTGAGGCAGAGCTTGACTGGAACCTAAAAGGAAAGTTATCTGGTCAGCCTAAACCACTTTGTCAAAAAGACAGCCGGAGGCCTAGAGAGAGCTGATTGGCCGAGCTCTCTCAGGGGGAGGGATGAGAGGTACTCAGTGCTCCCACA
>JAOVVB010000037.1:28957799-28968310 GCA_028570985.1 Heterobranchus longifilis | reverse complement strand
CGCCCTGTTCTAAAACTCCCCAGCGCAGCAGCGAGACTGTAGAGCCGGTGTCCACGAGCGCCCGTAGCGAAACGTTGCGCAGGGAAATGTCAGCCATCTCCTCCCTTCAAGACTGTTTCGTTCAACTTCATCCCCTCTCTCTGTCAGTGTTAGATGTGACCTATGGAGAAAACAAGCCCAGGATCAGCTCAGGCTGTCAGTCAGCAGTTTCAGTGCTCACACCTCCTTTTTCACACATACTACATCTACTGTCACCACACTTAGACTCATATGTATTTACTCAGCCTCTTAATATTTCTCTCAGTCCATCAAGCTGTCTCTCTGTGACACGCGTATGCACATTAAAGCATGCCGAAGCTGGCCTGTCGGCGGGTGCAGACCCTAACCCTTGGTAGACAGCTCTTCACCTTCCAAATAAATCCATTAGCACACCACCACAATTTTTTTATTATCTGTGTCTGAGGTGAAAAAGTATCTAAAGCCTCTGAGTTGCACCAGAGACTCATTTTGTACCGAATCCCAAGTTTAAAAATGCTTTCGGCAGAGCTGAAATCATTTTCATTACCTGCCTGGGACTGTTCAGGTGTAATGGAGCGAAAGGAAATATCTCTTACAAAGACATACATTTTCGAAAGTTAGAAACGGACTAAAAAATAAAAATCATCTCGAATCAGGGTCTATAATGTATTATTTTTTATTTTTTACCATGTCAGTAACCACCGCCCCACTGCACTCTCTCTCTCTCTCTACATCTACAGTTGTGTGGCTGTGGACTGCTGGGCGTAGGGATCTGGTTGGCAGTGTCTCAGGGCAGCTTTGCCACCTTCTCGCCCTCCTTCCCCTCCCTCTCTGCTGCAAACCTAGTCATCGCTATAGGCGCCATCGTCATGGTGACTGGCTTCCTTGGTTGCCTGGGTGCCATCAAGGAAAACAAGTGCCTGCTCCTGAGTGTGAGTATATCTCTGACCTCATGCATGTACACATAAACATACACAGACACACACACACACACACACACAGAACATTTCTCTACTAAAATACACATAAAATGGAAGGAGAGATTAGGCAGTGTCATTCTTTATTTGGGATGTAACTGTACTGTATATGAATGTTAATTTGAATGAAAAATGTTGTCTAAAAAATTCCAAATACAGATATCAATAGGGGGTGCACTGTTTGTTTGTTCAATGATTTATCAGGTTCCTTCAGGTTCTTTGTTGCTATTAAATAAAAGATCTTCTCAGATAATCACAGGCATCGTAATGACATATTACTAACAGCAACACTGAACTACATCTTTTTAGTAGATTTGCTCAGCATGAACTTTGAACTTTCTGAGCTTTCTTAAATGTCACAAACCCAAAAACAAAGAAAATTTGATCAAAATAATTAAAGGTGGTTGTTAAAAGAGACGGGTGGATACTAACTCATGTATTGCCACTCTAACCCCAAAATCGACACTTTCAAAAAAAAAAAAAAAAAAAATCTAGTATGATGGCATTTGTGGTTAAATGTTGCCGTTCCTCTATAACCCTACAGGTGGCACAATGTAAACTATTCACATATTGGCAGGCAGCACAGCAGCCTGTATATTATGATCAAATTATTTGCAATCTTTGTTTAGAATTGTAACAAAATCCATAATTGAAATTGTATTGAATCGTGATATTTATAAAAATGAAGATACTAACAGGATCACAATAGAAATTGAATTGGCACGTACGTATCCAGATAAAACCATATCGGCTGGTCCCGGGTGACTTCCATGCCGAGTTGACTTAACGGTGCTAGTATACTGTATAACAAGAGTTCTCTGATTTTAAAAATATATCTCTGATAAGCAAGAAGTAGTTTTAAATGCTACAGTAGTTGGCTAGCTTATTAGCTTATCATTCTGTAAATAAAAACACCAGAAAGCTTCACGAAGCAACTTGCTCAGGCCAACTGTAAACTCGTATGCTGTAGCTGAGGTTGAGGAACTGTATATGTTAAATAAACCTATCCTCTGCAAATTCTTGCTTGAATGAACAATGCCTTGTTTCCATCAGCCTTCTTTTTTCTAGTGTTTTAGGGGTCATTGCATGGGGTAGGTTTTAATTTTAAAATTAATTAATTAATCTGGTTCTGACAACACCGATTTCTGCTCTCAATTTTAGTTTATGATCTGAATAGAGACAGATATTGGCATTATGTTACACCCCCAGTCTTTCTCTAGCTCATCAATCCATTTTAGGAGAATATTTGCTCCAGGCCTGATGTGATTCAGTGTTTATTTTCTCCAACTGAGTAGCTTTTGCTTATAAGCAGACTAGAGCAAAAAGAGCTTGTCCATAACTCTGCAGGCTTCTGGGAGAGAAACCACTGAGCCATCGCCTATCAAATATTGCCCTTCTAATCTGGCAGCAAGTGTTTACTAGTGGGTTTTTCAGAGCTTTATGTCACTTGCTTAATCATGCAATGTCTCTTGTACTATTTTTTTCCCCTCTCCCTTATGCCCTTTCTTACATTTTATTAAGCACAAGTACAAAGCTATTATCACTTTTTAATAGCCCTGGTCACAGTTTAATTTCGGGAGCTTGTCACACACACGGGGCTTTTGTGTGATTTACAGGCCTGAATAATACATTTGGTCAAGATAATATTGTATTATAAGGCAAGTCATATAAGGCTTCATTCATGTTTGAGTTTAAAAAATTGTTTTTAATTTTGAGTATCTGAATTTCATTGGGGCGGCATGGTGGTGTAGTGGTTAGCACCTTGCACCTCCAGGGTCCGGGTTCGATTCCCGACCAGACTCGATTCCCGTCTCTGTGTGCATGGAGTTCTCCTTGTGCTTGGTGGGTTCCCTCCAGGTACTCCGGTTTCCTCCCACAGTCCAAAGACATCCAGATAATTGCTGTTCCCAAATTGGCCGTAGTGCCCTGCAATGGATTGGCCACCTGTCCAGGGTGTACCCTGCCTTGTGCCCTAAGCCTCCTGGGATAGGCTCCAGGTCCTCCGCGATCCTGAATACAGGACAAAGCGGTATAGACGATGATTAAGAGTGAGTGAGTGAATTTTATACATAATGCATTTTAAACCCAAATTCTAAACTATTTGAACATCTGAAGGAGCATATCACACAAACCGCCTTGGTGTACGAATCATGGCAGTGCATGTATGAAGTGAGAGACTCAACACAGCATATCATATATTTTAATATCATTTTTTTCAGTGGACAAGCCAGTGTGATTAAGTGTGCTTACTAGACGAAGCTGATGTTGATTTAAATTAGCTGACCTTTTGAGCAGCCAGCTTATTAGGTAGACCCATCTTGTCTACGCACTTATTAGCCATTTGATCAGGTGCACATGACATACAGTATAGTGACATCTGTAGGTGTACAAGTACAGAATGTGGTCTTTGTACCCCGTGTCCTTTAGTGGGAGCGGATATTATTTGGCTAATAAGCTGCTGTTGGTTAGATTTTTCTGGGTGGTGAATGGTTTCTTCATCCAGCAGTGATATTGTTTAAAGTCCCAGCAACACTCCAGTGCCCATTAAACACTATGCCAGTGTCACTGCTGCATTAAGAATGGTTTATCAACCAAATAACACATTCATTACAGGTCCTGTGGTGAGCTTTCTCCATTGATGAGCAGACTAAGTGTGGTTGGCAGGCACCAAATGGGATGTAGATAAAGCTGCAGTTCCCCCCAAAAACAGTCTCTCCTTTTCTTCAGTGGATAATCTCACTTTGATCTCATTTATATTTAGCACTTAATGAAAGAATGAAAAACTAAACCGGTTTATCACGGTGTAGTCACGTACTGTAGGTTTCAAGGACAAATGAAAGATTAGCATTAGAGTTGATGAGTTGACAGCATTACCCTGTTTGCTTTAACATACTCCATTTCAGTGTTCAGTTGGAGGCAAAACAGGTCTTTAGATCCGCCCCTGCATCTTATTTGACATGTCGCGAAAATAACGTGACATAAGAATCCAGTTTATTTCATCCATTAACAGCCAAATTAGCATTTTCTTTCATTAGTATCTATGAAATGGGGTGAACCTAAATCAGGTTGACCCGTGAGTGCAGAAATTCTGTAAACAAACATGTTACAGGCATCCAGCTGGGGTAAAGCTGCTCCTCGCATGCCCTCGACCAGCCACAATCAGCGGGATGATGAATAAGAAGCAAATCAGGTTTCCCGAGTTAATACTTACTGCCTGGCAGCCTCATCTTGTGTAGAAGTCTCCGTAAATATTTAGCAGAGAGAGAGTGAGGGGGAGTCTGCGTGTGTGTGTGTGTGTGTGTGTGTGTGTTTAAAGGATGATTCATTTGAATAGTACTTCCATTTGAACTGCCTTTTTTGTTTCTTTCACTCTAAGTGATTTGTCTCTTTTTTTTTTCTTTTCTTTTTTTTTCTCCTTGCAGTTCTTCATCGTCTTGCTGATTATTTTGCTGGCCGAGCTGATTTTGCTTATCCTTTTCTTCACATTTTCCGATAAGGTAAGCCCCATGGAGTGTCCCTTCCTACAGAGCATCCCCCTCACACTACAGTGAAGTCCACAGTCTCACACACTCACAGTCTGTCTGAACATCTGAAGATTAGTGTCAGTCAGCCTGTTGCTCCAGTTGTCCGTCGAGCTTCCCGGCTTCATCTGCTGTTCACTTCCGAGGTTGGGAACCTTCGAGATTTCCATGCCCAAAATAATTTGCAAAGGTCAAAGATCACTGCAATGCAACATAATTCCGAGCAGTTGGTGATGAGTTATCAGAGTTAAGCCGTCTCTTAAACCTCAACCTACAGTACAGGTGCAGTTCCATGTGAATATTTTTTTTCTTCCTTTTTTTTTTTTTTTATGTGCCCTAATGACATCACAGACAAGAACTGGAATTTACAGGTCGGCACTTTCTAGCCTTTTGACATTAGGATAGCTCATGAATTACTTTTTAGATAAAGGTGCAAGTGTCACACAACATACACTCGAAATGCACTCCACTGAAGTGCCCTTGCCTCCCGGTGGCTGTTTTTTAAAGCCATGTCATTGTTAATATTGAGAGCAGTTTTCTTTCTCATGTTATAAGACTCAGGGAAAGGAAGACCTTCTGGGAGGTAATTGTTCATTCACCACACCATCCAGGCTAAAGTAATTCACTTACCCACAATCCATTTAGAGATGGGGACATGTTTGTCTCAGAGGCACGCTCTGTCAATGGAAAATACTGTATACCCTACAGCTTTATCTCTGGCTCTAAGTCATTATGAACTTTACTGTTACCCTCCTCTGTTTTAGTTGACACTTGTTCATCAGCTGGATCTGCTGTAGCATGGACACTCGGTTGTGCCTATGTGGAAAGTGTGTGTTAATATCACGATTTATGGTGATAAATTCATTATTGAATTTTACAATTCAACTTCTGTGGAAAAGCTAAGCCTGGTCTCCATGGAACCAGCAATGAAAATAAGATGGGAAGTATTTTAATATATGCAGAAAATGTTTTTTAGACATTGGCATGTGTATAAGTAATTAGTAGCATAAGCAAGATAATGTCGGGTGAATTGACCTGATATGAGGAAATTACAACATTTAATGGGAGAATTGCAGCTAAGCTTTGTGTCATTGTTTTTTTTTTGGTCTTTCTGATAATGAAGACACTTATGTTACATATTGCAAGTCTATTTTTTTTTTCCTGTTTGTGGTCCAGGTCCTCGCGACCCTGAATACAGGATAAAGCAGTATAGAAGATAAGATGAGTGATCTCAGTGATGTTGACATGGCCATGTTTGTTGGTACCAGATTAACTGGCAAATACAGTCAGTGGTCTTCACTGGCCTTCCTAGTAACCAGATCTGAATCCGTTAGAACGCCTTTGGGCATTCTAGTGGTAGAACGAGAGTGAGTGCTAAAAATGCACTTCTACAGGAATGGCATTTCAACATTGACCAAAATCTCAAATGAATATTTCTATCATCTTGTGAAACATGTGTTGCAAAGAATTGAAGCAGTTTGGGTAGGTCAACCTTATGTTCTCAAGTGTTAGTATAGTGTATAGGCTGGGGGCTGCACAGCATCACATCTAGATCAAGTAAACGAATAGCAATTCATAGTGCAGATGATGTTCATATCATGCTCTCAACAAAATGAAAGGTAACATGATAACCACGTGTCTTTCATTTTATTAGCTTTTAAATGCCACTCAGAGATATTCCCACAAACACCATTCATGCCTTATCGCTCATGTCAGTCATTGATATGATGTCAGACTCTCCCTAGGAAGATCATGATAGATATGATGATCAGAGAAGGTCATATTATAGAAGATAAGATGTGCTGGAAGGATTTGTGAATGCATTCATTTCTTCCCTATCCATTCAGAGGTTTACCTCTGGCCTCTCTCCAGCCATCAGAGATGTTTTGAATTCATCCCACCATTTGATATCCGAATCACAAGCCATTTATTCATAATCAAGGCTGAGATAAAGCTAAACTGTTTGCATATTAAAAGAAACAATTGATGGCATGCACTATACTTTCAAACTAAAGTGTTGATTGGTTCATTAGGACTGCTTTTCTTCATAAACACATCCCATTAGCACTGGCAAAAAAATCTGGAGACAACAAAATGACTGACAATTAGAGTCCCATCTTGTTTATGCTCTCATGGCTGTTGTTCAGTAGTGAGGTGAAGACCCAGGTACAGTCGGGCCTGATTTCTGCTAAACACACTCACTGTGGATTACAGTGTGATATTACACGCGCACACACCCACACATGCAAACGTGACCCTGTGGTGACCCGCCATCTGACTGCAGCAGATGGTGGAGGCCAGGCATCAGATTAGAGCATCCATCTCTACGTCTCTGACCTCGTTCCAACATGCGTGGCGTGCACCCGGGCCAAATGAAACCATATTAGCTGATTTTAGGAGAAACATGCTAGGGTGGCAGTTTCTGCCATGGACTCGCAGACAGATTAGGCGTATTACCTGTGCAAGCCTCATACGGCTATTAGACCGGAATGGCGCAGGGGTAATGTCTGGGTTAGCAACCCTGTTTAGACACTAATGGTGTGCTGTTAATTTAGAGAAAGCAATTGAATTTCAGAGCATATAGCCTACACATATAATATTATGTGGTTCCTCAATAGGTGATATGTAACAGATGTCTGTAACAGATGCTAATAAGAGCAGGGACCTACAGTAAGTCCTATATTTCATTACAGTTTACAGTTTTTTGTAGACTCAGTGCACCCTGCTGTTTGTCACTGATCTGTGCAGATATCCTGTAGCTCGTATTCAGAAAGGATTCCGCGAGGTAACTGCTCATGCACTTTTGGGAATCTTATATTGCCTGCATGCTCGTGTTTGTCAGGACAGACTGAAAATAAACACTGGTAAAGATCAGCCATGAGGTCCGGAGCCAATTAAATTATATGCCTGATGCGAGCCAAATATCTGCAAAGTCATGCCATTAGAATTGGCGTAGAGTATTGCCCTTGGTGAATTATGTAGAATTAGCGAGAAGCATCCGAGCCTCAGAGCGCTTCACAATGTCTCAGTAGGACAAAAAAAATTGCTGCTATTATTATAAGGAAATCAACATAACTCTCATGTCATACTAGATTGAAGGTAAGAGTCCTGCACTTTAAAGAAGAGACATGCCGCAACAGCCAAGCAGGTATTCCACTTTGGTGGATGTAATTAAATCAAAGTTGTGTTCAAATCCCATTGCAAGCAACTGTGCCAAGACATTTGATACTGTATGTGGGCATTTTTTTCATTTGGTCTGAATAGTTAAGTCTAATAGCCAGGAGCTATTCTGGGCTTGTTTTATGTTTGCTTCGTTTTTTTTTGTTTTGTTTTTTTTCACACAGACAAATTCCTACCAAACTGCTAATTGCCTGTATAGTTTTATACACCACCTCCACTCTGTGTGCTATTTTACTTAATTGGAAACCCATGCATCGTTTTTATTTTTCCTAGCAATTATTGATTATTGATGTATTCATAATATTCCTATATCTTCTGTTTGGTTGACCGATTAGGTGAAGCCTTTTAGTGGTTCTAATTTCTATATTAAAATAATGTTTATGAGGTATAGCTGTTAAACCTTTTGTTTAGTTTTTTTCCTCATTAGCTCCTGAAGGCATTCTTTCTCTGCTCACAGCATACCAGCTCCCAACATCAAGAAACCTTAGATAGTAACTAAGTAACGTGACAAGTTGAACCAATTGACCCTCGACCCCGACCACCGATTTCTTTTAGACACAAATGAAACAAAGATAACAGTTTTCAAGTGGAAAAGTGATTAGTGTTCTGGACCACACATAAAAAGGGTTCAGTAACAGCTTTTACACTCGGCCAAGCATGTTTAACTCTTAGAACAAGTGAATGTGAGTTTGAAAAAAAAGAAAAGGCATTTGAAATTGCTTAAAAAGGGATGTTAACTAGTATAATATGGAATATTCATTGGAAATATCATAATATTGTACATACATCGATCAGGAATAACATTTAAACACAAAACATTATGCCCAATTTTGTGTACGTTGCCCTTGTGCCGCCAAGGAGAGCTTGTGCTGTGGTGTCTGGCACCAGGTCGTTAGTGACGGATCCTTTGGGTGCTGTGGGTTGTGGGTTCAGCTCTCTGTTGATCGGAATTGTTTGTCTGGCACATCCTCTGGGTGAACAATCGGATTCGGATCTGGGGAGTTTGGAGGCTAGTTCGTTGACCTTGGGCTCTTTGCATGCTGGTCCCAGTGTGCAGCAGACTATTGCTCCGGGTTTTCTGGTTCCTTTATTTCATGGCGAGCATTGATTTTATTAGCGGATTAGCTTCACTGTGGGATCAGACTGAATGGGCCAGGCTTTGGTCCCTGCACACACCAGTAATCCTGTCACCAGTTCACCGGTAGATAATTGATAATCAATATCAATGTGCTATTATTGTGTTATGTGGTATTAGTATTATGGTTGATCAGGGTAGGTAAAGAATGCATTCACAGATTCTGCAAAGTAACAATTTTTTTTTTCTTCGTTTACATTCCTGCCATTAGATCAAAGTTCAAATTTAAGACTAATTACATTCCATATTGGCCATTCCATAAGTGACAGGTACTGTATGACAAGCCGGACATTAGCTTGAATTAAACACAGACAGAGACATTATATCAGTCCAGACTCTACTGACCAGCATTCAAAACAATCATACTGTCTAAACACTGCTCAACAAGCTCCAACATCTGCAAGCCTGTGTGCAAACTGTACCATGAGGAATGAAGACAAAGCAAACGCACAACAATCACAAGCAGGTTTCCCGTCCAGCCCACACACTTGTCTGGACTTCATTTGGAGTGTGTGCTCGAGTTCAGTTAACTAGACGGATTTTGTTTAAACACTACCAGAGGTCAAGCAAATAAACTCCTAATGATCAATGCATTTGTTCAAGTCAGTAAATTAAGCAATAAATGAACCCTAATTAAAGAAGTCGTATTGTTCTCCCTAAAGTGATACTAAAGAAAGGCTTCCTGTCACTCCTAGCAAAATGGACCAAGATGCTTACATTTAAACCATAATGTCATGGTGACAAGATGGCAAAAGTGCTTATTCAATCTGTGCTGAAAGATGAAAATTCACTATTTGTATTTAATTACAGCAAAGTTTAATTTTCTAATCAGAAATAGTGATTTGATTTTCCCAAACACTGGAACTGATTGAGATTCGTGTTGTAATGTTTTGATTCTAAAATGCTATAATGTACATATTAATTGCTTATACACATAATCAAAGGCTAGTAATAAATGTCTTTGATAGGGACAAGTGTTCAATTTCTAACATTTGTAACATTTATGGAATTTCAATAACACAAAAAAGTCTTCAGGAAAAAAAAAAGATACTGATGAGCAGATTATAACTTTAGCAGTTCATAACTTAAGCAGGAGCAAGCATAGTCCGAGAATGCTCTTTAACATGCAATATAACCATAAATAGTTAGAAATCATGATGTGATGTTCATTGATATAATTTTTTTATGTAATTAGTGGAAAACTACTGTGGTGTAATCAGTAAGCAGGATAGTTTTCAGTACACTTTATGGTGGTAACCAAAAATCCACATTATTTTTGTAAAAAAAACAATATGTACAATATGTATAAAACATAATGTAATTTATAAAACATTTCTTCATGGTCCATCATGCATTTATCTTTATTTTATTAAAGCACAACATGCTGTACGTAGTTATAGTACTGTGCAAGTCTTGAGTCATTTCTTCATATAAAAATTAGATTATGTAGATTAAATTAAAGAAATGGGAACAAATGTTTTACTGTGGCAGGCTGCAAAGCGCCTAAAGATATAATTTTCAAACTGGTTGTTTATGTAACAACCTCAGCAGCACCCTTTTGTCTGTCCCAATCACCGACTATTCAGCATCACCAGTATATTAATCACCAGCCTGATTATCTGTCATCATCTGCACCGGTTTCTCACTGGTTCATGCTTGAAGTTAGCTTGAGTTTTTATG
>JAOVVB010000037.1:28934648-28949285 GCA_028570985.1 Heterobranchus longifilis | reverse complement strand
ATGCCCCGGAATGTAAATCGCCCTGAGGGACAGGAACTTGTCCTGTGCCCAAAGCAGAACCTGGTGCGCTAGCTTGTCCGCCCGCACTAGGACAAGGTAGCCTCTCAACTGCTGGAGGAAGTGTTTCAGGGCCAGAAATAAAGCCATCATTTCAAGGCAATTGATGTGCCACGCGAGAAGATGGCCTCTCCAGCTCCCTTGGACTGGACGGCCATATAAGACCGCACCCCAGACTTTATTCTCAGAGGGAATTCTACTCGCCCCTCCCCAGGGGGAGCCACCCCCACGGTCCTGGGCGCATGAGCCCCAGGACTTCTTCTTTGCGAAAATGACGGTCCGCAGGTCCGGCCTCTTTGAGGCGGATTGCGAAGCGTGGCCACCCCAGTCTCTACGAGGGGGTGTCCGGCTCATCACTCTCCTTCTGTGCTTCACACCTCATGAGAGCCAGACCTGGTCGGGACTGAGTGGCCGACAGTCCCGAGTCTTGAGCACGGCGGTGAAGAAACTTCCCAAAGGCCTGTTCATCTCGTTTGAAATAGCGAGATGGGGGCATCAAGGAGGAACGCACGATCCTTATCCTTGATGCCCATGAGGTTTAGCCACCGCTTTCAGGCAGCGGGTCAGGCCTGCTGAAAAACATCAATTGCTGAAAAACTTGAGCACTGGCAGGGCTATTGATGAAAGGGCTATCGGCCGCTCTATGGCTGCCATGGTGTCCACGGAGATGTCTCTCCTGCCTGACCCGCTGCCTGAAAAGCTTTTCCCACAAGGGAAGATGTCAGTCTACACAGCTTGGTGGGGAGTGTGGGCTTTTTCGGGAAGGATGATGTCCCAGGAGAGAGATAGCCCGTAAGCATCTCCTCTATCTGGGGCATCAACGATATTCTAATAAATCGAAGTCGTTTGCACAAAAACACAGGATGAATAAGGCTTATTCCATGAAGAGTTAATTCGTCATGGAGGTCACCAAAGAAGGGTCATTGAGGCCCCTCTCCCCTGCCACCCTGTCGTCTAATTTTGAGTGCTTGGGGGAATCTCGCTTCTGCGGCCAGTCGATATGCAGTCGCTCGACCGCACGCATTACTTACCTCCAGTAACTCCTCATACACTCTGTCATTTCCATATCCGCAGAAGCGAGAGAGGAAGTCTATCCTGCCCATTCACAAGAAGCGCTGGGGCGCGCTTGAGAAGGGGACAGAAAAACTTCCTGATCCGGCGAGAGCGTGAGAGAAAGGGGGGGGTTCCGTCTCATGCGCGTCTGCCAAATCTGCACGTGAACCCCAGGAATGCGCGCGAAGCATTTTAATCAGGAGGAGATCACACTGCTCACACTCTCCCCGAGGAGAGCGTGCTCTTCCCCCACTCGAAACAAAAAGTGTGGAGGTCGCCCTCCGAAAGAGATCCATCACATGGAGGCACGCATCTCCTATCAAACTCCGCCATATAGGTAAGTGAACATAACTCGCTTGCACACACACACGCAAACACAATGCAGTCCTGAAGACAAAAAGATCTGAGAATGTTTCCGCTTCACTTCTATTTATAACCTGCAGGTGCACCTTATCAGATGAAAAAATTTGGCGTGTTTGATACACACATGCTTCACAACCAGTAGAATAAAGAGATGTTCCCATAGCGTTTTCACGCAGCATCGAGTGTAGCTTTTGAAAGGGAACAAATTATTGTCTTGCATCAAGAAAAGAAAAGGAGATTTTAGAAACTACTAACATTGAGTTAAGAACCTAAAAATGCATTGTTAAAATCTGGAAGGATAGTGATGAACCATCATCTTGAGTGTGATGGGAGATCACTTAAGCGCTTAGTAAAAGCAAATAGAAAAAACAACAACATTAGAACTACAGTATTAAACATGTCTGTTAAATAGTGAAAGTAAGAGCATTTCCAGAAGCACAATGTGATGAGGGATTGGGACTAAACTGCTGTGTAGCCATAAGAGAGCCATTTATTGGTGAGACTAATAAATAAATAAATACATTTTAAAAAGGATTCAATTTGGTAGGGAGCATTGGAAAATCTGATGTTCAGATTTACCCTTTCAGAGTGATGGGTGCATCAAGGTAAGAAGAGAGGTGAATGAAGTGATGCACCCATGATGCCTAGTTCCTAGCGTACGATTCAATTCAATTTTATTTAAATAGCGCTTTTAACAATGGTCATTGTCTCAAAGCAGCTTCACAAAAATGAAAGAATTTTTTTTTTAAAGAAAATTTTTGGAATTGTGTATGTGTGAGAAAAATGTGTCTAGGTAATAATGAGATGAATGAATGAATGATGAATAAAATGTATCTGATGAGCAAGCCAAGGGTGACGGCGACAGCCTACGGCGACAACGTTATGACCTGGGGTTATTTCTGTTGGTCAGGTCTAGGTTCAGCAATGTTACAGTATATGCCCAAAAAAGAGGTCAGCTGACTGCGTAGGTTTTTTTATCAATGGACTTTTTGTTCCCTAATGGCCTGGGCATATTCCAAGATGACAATGCCAGGATTCATCTGGCTCAAATTGTGAAAGAATGGTCCAGGGAGCATGAGACATCATTATTTTCATCCATGGATTGACCACCACAGAGTCTGGACCATAACCTCACTGAGAATCTTTGGAATGTGCTGAAGAAGGCTTTTCGCAGCGGTTCGACTCTCCCATCATCAATACAAGATCTTGAAGAGAAACTGGTGCAACTGTGGACTGAAATAAATATCATGACATGGCATAAGCGTATCGGAACAATGTCACTGCTGTAATCTAAGCACAAGGCAACCCAATGAAATATTATAGCGGGCGCCTTTTTTTTTTTTTTTTTGGCCGGGCAGTTTATATGCTCAGTAATCAAATACCCTCAGTAATAATATCTGTTATGCTCAGTAATCACATATGCTTAGTAATTACATAAACTTAGTAATCACATATTATATGCTCAGTAATTCACCTCACTCTCTCACTCCTGTAAATATGAACATTTACCCTCTTTTACAACATTGTTATTTATTGTCAGTAGGCCACGTACTGTATGTGCACTTCTGGTTAGATGCAAACTGGAAAAACCTTGGCTTTGTACATGTACTTTGCAATGTAACAATAAAGTTGAATCTGATCTGGTGGCTTAGTGGTTAGCACTGTCGCCTTGCACCTCCAGGGTCCGGGTTCAATTCCTGCCACGGGCTCTGTGTGCTTGCAGTTTGCATGTTCTCCCCATACTTGGTGGGTTTCCTCCAACAGTCCAAAGACATGCAGATTAGGTTGACTGGCATACCCAAAATTGCCTAAAATGCATGAACGAGCTTGTGATTTTGTGTGCCGCCTCATGCCCCAAGTCTCCTGGAATAGGCTCCAGGCCCCCCGTGACCCTGTATACAGGATAAAGCGATAGACAATGAGTGAGTGAGAGTGAATTAAATTAAATTCATCTAATTACATTTACATAAAAATGACATTTTTGTGCTCAATAATCACATATTTTATTAATCTACTTAGTAATAACATCTTACAGTACTGTATATGGTCAGGTAATTACATCCTATATGCATATGCCCAGCATCATATCTTATGCTATGTAATCACATACATTCAGCAATCACATCTTATATGCTCAGTTATGTGCATTCTGTAATCACCCAGTATTTGCTCAGTAATCACCTAAACCCAGTAATCTTATCTCAAGTGCTCAGTAATCACATGTACACAGTAATCATGTATACACAGCAATACATGCACAAACAGTACATGCTCATTATATCATTTTATAGACTCAATAGAATACTTATATCCAGTAAACACATTTTACACACCCAGTAATAATGATTTGTATACTCTGTAATCACATATTTTAATCACCAATAATTACGTCCTATTCATTCAGTACTCGCATGTTACATGCGCAGAATTCACATTTTACACAGTAACACTACAGGAATCACTTCAACGTGTTTGTAGTAGTAGTAGTAGCACATTTTAGAGCACAATGCATCTAAGGGTTACGCAGTGCACTTGGCCTGTTGAGGAGGAGATCATTGATTTTTCAGAACACAAGTCAGAACACTTTCGTAATGTTTGGTTCAGTTCGCCTGCATTTTGGCAGATGTCAATACAATGTTTGTTTAGAGGTGAGATGTCTGTATCTGCAGTAGCCCAGGCACTGTACCTGATGTGGTTTTAGAGGGAATACAACTAACTTTAGTTTCACCAAACAAGCACCAAATCTATATTTAATAACAGATAATGTGAACATATCTTGCTGCTCTTTGTTTCATGCTGATTTACTGAAATACCAGTTTAAAGTGATCATACTGTATAGAGTACTGATATACAATTGGGGCTTTGATTAAAGTCAAATCAAATCATGAACGGAACCTTTTTTTCTGCCTATGGGATGCAGAAGGAAACCTAAATGAAGCAGACATAATAAAAACACACGTTGCTACTTTAGAATAATGGCTGCTGTAAGACTGTCGAGTTTGTTTGATGTGTGAATGCGGGACGGTTTGAAATGGAAACTTCAAAGAGCCTGCATGTTCACAGTGCATCTCAATTTTTCCCTGATTGTAATAATGCTACTCTACATCACACATTACTTCATCTGAAGGCAGAAAAACAGCGCGAACGCTAAACACTAATGTGCGGGAACACCAGCTTCCTCCCCTGTGATTTGGATAAGGCTTGTTTACAAAGTCTTATATCAGTTCAGCATTTTACAAACCTTATATTCAAAGTGCACTGTTCAGCAGCATCTTTGTGCATTTGTGCTTTGTGTGTGTTTTTCAGCTGTGCGTAATTGAGTCGTGAGCCGACAGGGTTCTGATCCGTCTGTATTTTGAGCTGCGTGCTGGCTGTGTTCATGCTGTGTGTGTTTGAGATGGCCGACTTTGACCTATAATGATTTGTGTGTGTTTTTAGTGATATGTGTATGAACTCTGTGCCGGCCGTGTTTGACTTGTGTGCAATGGAATTGTGTGTTTATTTGAGCAGTGTGTGTATGAAGACTGTCTGAGCTGTTTGTGTTGGAGCTGTGTGCTGTCTGTCTTTGATGTATGTGCTGACTGTTTTCAAGTTGTACTCTATGTTGTTGAGGTGTGTATGATTAATCTGTGTGTGTTTGACCTGTGAGTGTTCGATCTATGTATATTTAATATATATGCTACATTAAAATTTTGTGTTTGGGTCTGTTTGAGATGAGTTCTGGCCACCTGTATCGCATTCCTCACCTTCTGCATCTGTTATTTGTTTTGCAGCTCCTGGGTATGGCCTTTTCCATGACGTTGTTTCATCAGATCCACAGAACAGGGAAGAAGTACAATGCCTAGCCAAGCACCAGGACAGACTAAGGCTTATGGGACTGATTCGGGAAGAAAAGCTCCTTTACAATACCCTACCCTTATCTCCTGTTCTACCCTGTACAGACATCAGCCATGCGTCCCGTTTATTCTTCTTTCTCTTCTCTCTCATGATACCACTTATCTGCCAAAGAGAAAGAGAGACAGAGAGGAAGGAGTTCAAACTCTTTGGCCAAGAATCCCCATAATGGCTGTTTCCTTTTCTTCGCTACTTCTTTAGAATTTATTTTTGTTTTTTTGTTTTTTTTTGTATGCTTGGACTAACTAACCACAGCAGGAAGGAGAATATCATGGCAAAAATAAACTGCATCGCTCTACTAATGTATAATTCCCATCCTGAAAGGAAAGGATATAAAAGACTAACCATGCCATCTTCCGGGTGGCGTGCTTTTTAAATGTTTTTCGCATATTCAAATTCCCTCGGCAATGAAAATGACGAAGGGTTCCATCCTGGGTGGCCTCGAAGGAAACCAACGTCGTTTCAAAGGACAATTTTTTTATTATTTTTTTTTAACCCCAGTCCTTTAATTCTCATCTTCACGCATCAGAGGAGTGAAGTGTTTTAGCTGTGTTCGCTGAGTAGGACTCTGGGATGCTGAGGATGGTCATAGAGGTGCTTGGTGGTGTTCTAAGTACCGAAATCACAGATATATTTTGAATGATTAGAAAAGGATGCAAGTACTGGAATTGAGTTGGAAAAGTCAAGTGTGGATCGAGTGTTACATAAGGAAGTCAGACAACTGTGGCTATTTCTCCTTTTTATCCCCTCCATGTTAAAATACCCTGATACACATCCGTGATGCCGTGTTCAAATTCAGATAAACAGCAATCTGTTTACAAACATTGTTGTACTGTACATTTTTTTTTCTACTTGTGATAATAATCAGAAATCACACATAAGTGAAGGTTGGTTCATCTTTCGCATGTCAACTTTACATCCAGAGGCATGCAAAGTGTTCAAAGAGACATGTCCGCTAAGAAAGCAGCCTTCCTACACCGTTGAGAGAACGAGGGTCGTGCATTCTTTAGTGTTCCTGTATACATGAGCTCTTCATCCAATATGTTTTTTTTTTTTCCCCACTCATTCTCCTCATCTACTGTATTCATTTCTTTCAAGCATTTTCAAGGCTAGGATGTGCCACAGAGGTTATGGTAGTTTCTATTTCAACTAACATTCCTGTTAGATCAGCTAGTTTTGTATTATACCTCTAGTACAGATCGAAGCTCTAGCAACTAAACCTGTCATCTCTATCTGCTTCTCCTAAAGGAGAGTGAAAGATCAAAGGCAGCGCTTTTAGCTTCGAGTTTTATAGGGTTTAATTGCTGTCCAGTGGAGCATCAATTATAATGTCCAGACTGCAATTGTTGTTTGACATTCTGGTAAGAAAAGGGTCATCATCCAGCTTTTCCAGCCCAGGACCCAGACAGCATGGCATTCTCCTAAAGCATTGAAACTTGCAGGTTGTCAAAGAAAAATACCCCAATACAAACAAACAAAAAAAACATGGCTCATCTAATCGCGGCGGAACAGTACCACTGTTCACTGTAGTTTGGAAAAATTGGTTTTCTACAATCAGGGACCAGGGGTGGTCAGCAGTTCAGATTTTCATCCTAGACATGCAGAAGAATGGCCGGAATTTGTATTCTGCTCGGGGTGAGCATAGAACCGCTGTCACTGTGCATTGCTGCTATGTGAGATGCTGTTTGAGGTTCTTAAGAGCGTAAGGACGTGAGGAGAAAGATCAACTATTGCTAAGAAACAGTACAGACTCTAACACAATAACTCCTGCTTACTAACATCTAGTGGATATACTGTAGGGGCTGATTGGGATTGGCATGGAGCTGAAATCATCGCAGACGAAAATCTGCACTAACGGAGGCAAACGGTAACACCGAGCTGTGTCGCACAAGGTTGCTTTCGCCTCAAGTCACAGTTTTATAAGAAACATTAGTAACTTCGAATTTGTGTGTTTTTTTAATGCTTCATAATAAAAGCCGAACTGGTCACATGCTCGGTCTTTTACATGCTGCACTGTTTTCGTCCCCTGGTTTGTGAACGAGTCAGGACATATTTTAGCTCGATAATATTGGACCTGTTGGTAATATAAACACAAATTAGACTTCAGTCCTGCAGCCAGATTATTAAATTCACTTAAAATGAGGTATGGCATTACTCAAAAATAAAATCAGTATTGTGGCCACAAGCAGACTGAATTTTATAAATCTTGATTTTTAAATAAATTCAATTTATCTGTTATTGCCATGCCAAACCCGGTGTTTCTTTCCTGCATATCATCTCAGTTATAACAATGGATACTATGATGCATGTGTTTAATGACATTGTTGCTTATCTTTTTTTTTTTTTTTCCCTTTGGTTTGCTTTAAAGTATGAAAAAGAAAAGCTTTCTGTAATACTGTAGTAATCTAACTGCACAAGGGGAAACAAATTGCATTACTTTAAAGCAAGAGGTTAACTCATATTTTTTCTTTTTGCATTCTTCTTCTTTTTTTTGTATATCAGTTGTCATTTTTGTCGTTTTTATTCCATATGCTGTTATCGTTATTGTTTTCTGTCATATATTATTTTTCTTTAAATCTGAGTTCAGCACTATGTGAAGAAAATTGGCGTAATTTTAACGTTTTAACTGCCTGGACATCAAGTCTGTAGAGTAAATTCTGATTCTGTTGGGTTTTCACGTCGGAGTGTGTTTATGATGGAGTGATACTTGCTCCACGTTCAAAAAGTGACAAGTGACTATACTTTCTAGTTTGGCATTCATGAGTGTACAATATGATTTGAAGCCAATTTGTTTTTTTTTTGTTTTTTTTCTAAAGGATGTCTCTTTTACTGAGCTGTTCTTCACACTGTGCTAAGCTCAATATGTAGTTATTGTAGTTCCTTATCATCTGATCTGATTATTTCTGGCTTAACACAGAGACATACTACACAAAAAGTTTGGCTTTTCTGATTGTACATTTTGTATGTTGCCGTTGAAACTAATTTTATATGCATTTCGCTGTTTGCGTGTGTTTTTCGTTTTTTTTTTACTCATTTTGAGAGCATTAGGAAACTCTGTTTTGTCCGTGTTGCTGTTTTGTGTTCGTATGTGCGAAAAAGCATAATATCTACAGTTCAAAGTAATCATTATAAAACTTATAAATCCATATGTTCTACTCTTTCCTTTGAAACACTGCCAATAAATGACTAATTTGGTTAGAAATAAGGGATTTGGACAACTCATTTCTGCCATATCTATATTTTTGTATTAATGTCCTGACCCAGTGCTAGGCTACAGTACTGTATGTATCAGAGTTGAAATTTATTCTCCCGAGTCAGGTTTTTAATGTCATGGTGTCTTGGCACTTCTCATTTCACGCCAACCCAAATTTTGTCCTGTGGAGGTTTTGCTACTTGTAAAGCACTATAAATATCTATGTTAGGTGGTGCACTAAATGTCATTCGTTAAATCCTAGTATTTTTTAAATAAAGGAAAGTGTGTCGCAGAATTCTGTCATGATGTAGTCATTTATATTTAATGAATATTCCATCCAAGTGTGATTATGCATGCCAAAACCTTTCAACGAAGCGACACATTGAAAGTGACGCATGATGCAATATTTCCAATTTATCATTCAGCCACCTTTCCCTTACTTCTTTTCTCATACACCATATGGAGCGATCCACATGCTAACTCGTGCCTGCGGTTTGAGCTACAGGTTTCCTGTAGCTGACGATAGGGCTTGTGTCATTGCTTTCTGCCTCATCGACAGAAACTCATGCTGTCCACTTTGAGATTAGCTTCAATTTGGCTTTCAATCGCTAGCTTTGCTGGCCTTATTACCTATCACTTTCGACAGCTGTGGTTAAGGCGCTCTGCCAACTCAACTCGACATGTAATTTGCTTCTAATCTTCAAACAGGGCGTTAAAACCAGAATGGCTAAAAGTCAAAAGAACTGTTCATGTGATACTTGATGACTCCATGGTCCAACACCCATCACTGCTTGCTCCAGAAAGCTTCAGGGAGGAAGGGTGACCCATACTGTACATCATGACCATGTCATGGAACCTAAATAGTGCCCCAACACCAGTGAGATCCATGGAGCTTGTTCAAGGCAAAGTCCGGAGAGGGGAAATTTATTATTTTTAAAGTGGATCTTAAAAGAATGTTCAATGTTCAAATAATGCTACCAAAGTTTTTTTTCCATCCCCCTGTTTGGGGGTTGTCCTCCTAAGCCAGAGATATTAAGTCATGAATGCTTACCTTATAGACCCTTCTATAGGCTGCTGAGCAGTGCAGAGGCACGGACGAACTGGGAGCAAAGAAAAATCACAACGCATCAATCATATAAAATTAAGAACTTCAACCTCTCTTCCAAGACACTGCTATGGCTGGGTCACTTGGACAATGTAATATCTACGTATAGCTACATCAATCTCCATTCTCTGGTTATAAGCTTGTCATGCATACACTGATGGCTGGATGATTCTGCAGCATCACATAAAGTCGAACCTTGAGGGGAACTAGAACCTACAGTAGCTTTCTGCTGTGCCCATACGATACTGTTTAGAAAGGATAAATGTTTCTCTGTGGAGTGGACGTCATCACCATCGCCTACTGCATCATGTTACTGTCCTCCTAAGAAATCTTTGTAACTGCTACTTTAGTATTACCCATGCATGTTTTCCCTAATTTTAGTTCATCACATTGTAAGTCCTGTTCATCATGACATTTCTAGCATTAATATTACACAGGTGATTCTTAGCCACCGGTGGTGTGAAAGTATTGAATTGAATACTAATTAAGTGCCATTTGGAAGCAACAATAACCCGGGGAGAAGTTGGCAAGAAATTGTCAGGGAGAGAAGGCTATATGAGTCGCTTAATGGCTTTGTTAAAAGGGCTTGGCATAAGTTCCCAGGTGGTGCAATGTTCAGCGAATTCTGAGTGTGCTCAGCTGCCCTCTGAAGTACCATGTCCACTGATTTAGAAAGATGCGGTGGTTTGGCTTCTCACGATTCCGAGGAATTTCTCCAGATGGTAGCTGTCATACAGTATGGCAGGTTTTATATAAAAAATATATAAAATAGACAAAACAAAAAGAAGAAGAAATCTTCAGCACCAGTGGCACCAGCATCATGGGCACAAGACGGTTATACCCTTCTAAAACCAACAGACTCATGATTTAAAAACGAAATGTGACAGTATTTACAAGTACGTTGAATGATTTCTGTCAATTACACAGACAATTCCAAAGTGCTCTGTAGAGACCCGCTGTAAATGAAGTGCTGCATCACTAATAGACCATGCTCACGAGGGACATTACACATTAAATTAAATGGGACACTACAGCTTATTATAGCAGTGAACAATAACACACTTTAAAATGTTTCCCCTTAAGACCACAATTGATTGTGTTTAATATTCACTGAAAACAGTGGACCGACTGCTGCATTCTTCCGGCATTTATGGAACAAAGTGTCCTACTGTATGTTTGCTGTGTTTCTCAGAGGCTAAAACTTTTCTCCATGTACAAAAGGACACTCCGACTGGGCCGTTTTTGCCTGGCACACGTTTGTAATAAGTCTCTGTACCAGATTTTAACCTACAAATTTATTTTGCATTTTGATGATTTGATGCATTTTGTTTCCTCCGGGTACTTCGTTTTCCTTCCACAGTCCAAAGATATGCAGGTTAGGCTAATTGGCGTTCCCAAATTGCCCATAGTGTGTGAATGAGAGTGTGTGTATGTGTGTGTGCCCTGCGATGGATTGGCACCCTGTCCAGGGTGTACCCTGCCTTGTGCCCTAATCCTCCTGGGATAGGCTCCAGGCCCCTCACGACCCTGAATACAGGATAAAGCGGTATAGAAGATGAGTGAGTGAGTGAATTGAATTGGTGACGCTAAGACATAAGAGCCAAAGGCGGGATTTAAAAACAGCAGATTTGTTTCAGCATAGTTTAGAGAATTGGGAGACGGTGAATTCAAAGCACAGCATTTGCTTTTGGTAAGTGGTGTAAATGTGCATGGCTAGCACAAAAAAAAGAAAAAACCTCAACATGGGCCTTTGTTTGTTTGAAAGCAGTGGCTTTGTGGTATTTCTGACTCATGTGTTATACATCACACTAGACACCGCTGCTGTTGTTTTAAACATCATGTCTCGTTTGAGACAGGAATCATGGTGCACTTCTTAAAAGCACACACTGAGGTGTAAGAATTTTAGAAACTATGGATCTTTTGGACTCTTTTAAAAACAAATGTAAATAAATGACTGAACTCTGCAGAAGGGTGCTTTCAAATATGCAGAACATCTGGGGTGAAGGAAAATCTGGTTTGTTTACCCCCTCCTTTGTAATTTTTGTTCTTTTCTCTTTTTTTTTTCTTGGACCACCAAGCCGACATTTATTTGATTTAGGTGGTCTCTTTCTGGTTCCACGTGAACTCTAGTGTAATTCAGTTCTGAAGCCAACTAGCAGCAACCTCACAGCTTTTGGGAGGTATTTTTATTCATACCAAGTGCTAAACTCATTTGAACTCAACAAGTAAAGACACCCTAAGAAGGCTTGTAATAAACACATTCTAATTAAATGAGCGTCAATTTGGACTTGTAATCCCAGCAGTAGCGTCGTGCAAAATCACTGATTGTAGCTTCTATGAAATCACTTTATTATGTAGAGTATCCAGCATGGTGATGCTAATTTTTCTTTCTCTCTCTCTCTCTCTCTCTCAAAACCTATATCTGTACCGTAACCTCTCTGTTACAGTCTAAGTATTTCAATGTTTTTGGGATAAAAGACCTCCAAATGGAAGGTTAGTTGTAGCGAATATTCATATGTTAAGAGGTATTTGTGGTGATGTTTTTTTTTGGTTTGTTTGTTTTTTGGTCTATTTGCATTAGGTTTTCTCAATTTGCATGATGTGCAAATAGAAAATTTTAAAAAGCATGTGCCCAGACTCTTACTATCTTGGCATTGGTTTGAAGTGTACATGTTTGCATGAAATTGCAATTCATTTAGCTAAACTATTTGCTCATTTAGGCCAGAGAAAAGCTTTTATTGCCCATTACATTGATCTTTATTCATTTTATTTCACAGCCTAATGTGTTATAAATGCATATGCATGGGTATACTTCATCTTGTAAAACCAAAAAAACTTTTTTAAACTTTATTTTCCCTCCCTTACAGGAAATCCCACTCAATGCGCAGTGACCAGCCAGCAAGGAGACAACCCTTCCTAACCCGCCACCTTCACCCTACATATTTATGACACTCAAATTGTCAATCATGTCTGCTCCCTGAAGCTAAAATGAAGGGCCTTTCATGAGAATCTTTTTCCTTGAGAAAAATATTCAGTTTGGAAGACAGCAAAGGAACTTGCACAGTTGTACAGAGACGTTTCTCTAGTTTAATATTGAATGTCTTTTAGATTTATATTTAATGCGTTTTTAAAATGCTACTTGCATAGGACCTGCTCTTGCCCACTGCCTGTTTGCTGTAATTTCATATTTTATACTGTATTCATTGGATAAGTGATCTGTTGTTCATGTAAGAGGCCTAAAGGTTGTGGTACAAATGCATTAAAAAAAAGCACTCAGCACTGATTCAGTATCAAGTCTTTCATTTCAAAAAATATATAATTTTTTTTAAGCCTTTAAAAGTGATTATGCTGAACCTCGAATCTAAAGATGGTTAAGTCTACAGTTAGAATACTGAGAACTATAAATATATACAGTACTCAAGGTATTTTTAATCATATCTACCTTCCTGATCTGTAATGATTATGGTTTCCGTAAACAGTCCTTTTAAAACTTTTTCTCTAATAATGAAAACAGCAGACATGTTTACTCCAAATTTACACAGGAAGACTTGCATTATTGGACAGTCATATATTCTTTATACTTGTGTTTTAGGAAAACAGTTCAATTAAATCCTGAAGTATTTTGAGATCTATATCTGTAAATTCATCCTTCAGTAACTATTTTTATGCAGCAAGCAAATTGAGGTTATTCACTAAATTCACATTTGATCATTCGTGTTCAATAGGCACTTTTTCTTGAGCACCTGTGGGTGAGAGGCAGAGGCACAACAAGGATGGGTGGACCTGTGGAGTTGCAGTGCATCCAGAAAGTATTTATAGCGCTTCACTTTTTCTACATTTTGCTGTTACAGCCTTATTCCAAAATTGATTACATTCATTATTTTTCTCGTCTTCTCTTGTTTGACCATGATTATATATAGATTGTATATAGACGTACACCTGTCTATATACAGTAAGGTCTAACAGTTAACAGTGCATGTCGGAGCACAAACCAAGCCATGAAGTCCCAGGAATTATCTGTAGACCTCCAAGACAGGATTATATCGAGGCACAGATCTGGGGAAGGTTTTAGAAATATTTCTGCAGCATTGAAGGTCCAGATGGGCACAGTGGCCTCCATCATCCATATATGGAAGAAGTTACCAAACACCACGACTCTTCCTAGAGCGGGTCGCCCACCCAAACTGAGCGATTGGGGGGAAAAGGGCCTTAGTCAGGGAGGTGACCAAGAACCCGATGGTCAGTCTGAAAGAGCTCCAGCTTTTCTCTGTGGACTTTTTTTTTTGTTGCTGTTGAATTGAAGCACCTTCTTTGGTGCCAATTACAGCCTCAAGTCTTTTTGAGTGTAACGCTACTAGATGGTTGTACTTCTGGAAGGTTCTCTCTCCACAAAGAAAAGCAGGAACTTTTTCAGGCTGATCATCGGGTCAGAATTGTCACATTGTCTTTATGGGGTATTGTGTGTAGAATTTAGAGAATAATAATAAATTTAATCAATTTTGGAATAAGGCTGTAACATGACACAATGTTGAAAAAGTTAAACGCTGTAAATAATTTCCGGATGCACTGTACATAGCGATCCCAAATGAAGCCTAAATAAACACAGGAAAAACATGTAGAATGCTACATATAGTCTGTATAAAAATACTAGGCAAAGGTTTATGAAATGTGCCTTATGTGCTTAAATGCTCAGCATCGAGATGCTTCAGCCACAGAAGCTTAAATATATAGTTATATAAAAAGGAATACTGTTGGAAGAGTTTTTTTTATAATTTAATTTAAAAAGTCAAAACTATGTAGTCTTAAGTTATTACTCACATGGAAATATTTCAAGCCCATGAAAAAAATCCAAATTCAAATTATTTGAATATTTCATTTCTAGCTTGAGTAAATTACTATTCATACAGTTTCAATTCTATTTATCTCTGAACACCTGCTGATGGACCGTCAAGTGGAAGATGTGAAACACTCA
>JAOVVB010000037.1:28916014-28934548 GCA_028570985.1 Heterobranchus longifilis | reverse complement strand
CTCGGCCAATCAGCTCTCTCTGTGCCTCTGGCTGTGAGAGGAAAACAGCATCACCCGGGGTTCGAACCAGCGCTCCCCGGAACCACACTGCAAATATTTTTGAGGAATAGTTTGAGGAACATGCCAAAGAATTGAAGGTCCTGAATTGACCTCCAAATTCCCCAGATCTTAATCTGATTGATCATCTGTGGGGTGTGTTGCAACAAACATTCTGATCCATGAAGGCCCCACTTGTAAGGCAACTTACAGGAATTGAAAGATATGCTGCTAATGTTGTGCCAGATACCACATAACCAACTTTAAAAGTCTTGTGTAGTCCTTGTCTTAAAGGGTCCGTCCATGTGCCCTCTGGCACTCCCAGCGAGGGGTACTCCACAACCTGGAGATATAGCCATAATTTTTGTGGCAAGTCAGGTCATCAGCATGACAGCCAATTGTATCTAAACACTTGGAGGTGAAGGACCTTGCTCATGGGTCCAACAGTGGCAGCCTGCTGGTGTCAGGGCTCGAACCAGGGACCTTCTGATATAATAATATCTATATCTATCTTTTAATTATTATTATTATTATTATTATTATTATTATTAAAAAATTCCCAGCAACTGCAGGCTGAGCAAGAATAAATGGCGAGACAGTTATATTTCAAACACAAAACATGAAAGCGTCTCGGAGGAAATCAAGTGTCACTGTTTTTTTTTCCCACCCTCTCTCATGCCCGCTTGCAGGTGAATTTTCAGTCCTCGAAAAGGTCACAGACATCAGGTAAGTCCTGCTCTAAAAGGCCTTAGTGCTGTTCTGTGCACTGACCTGTGAAATATCAAGGCATCTGGCATGGCTGAAACGATGCGACTTGAAAGACTTTCCGCAGTCGCCTCTGGACGACCCCAGCGGGAGAAGCCCAGCAAGGTGGAGGGAAATAAGCGAGGGAGGTTCACACATGGTATGCATTTGTGTGTTGGGGCTTGTGTTACCTTGTGTAATAAAACAGAGAGAGAGCTTAAAAATACCTATTTTTCCTAAATTCCAATGTCTCTTTGGGATTTATCTCTGGATGGAACATTTTTATACAGCAAAAAAAATTAAAACAAGGATTCAGTAAGGATTATAGACACTATTTACAAAATAGACATGTTTGTGGGGACACATTTGTGTTATGTGGTGTGTAAGAATGAATGTTTTTACTCACTGCAATTAAATAACTCTCATGTTGAAAACTCAAATTGTGCTCTCTGGATAAATATGATGTAAATGAATAATGATGATGATAATAATAATGCATGGAGGCTTAGTGTTTGGCACTGTCTCTTGCACCTCTAGGTTACAGGTTCAATTCCCACCTCAGGTCTGTGTGCATGGAGTGTGCATATTCTCCCAGTGCTTTCCTCCAGGTACTCTGGTTTTTACCCACAAAGACATGTTCACTCGCACTCACTCATAGTGTATACCACTTTATCCTGTATTCAGGGTCGCGGGGGACCTGGAGCCTATCCCAGGAGACTTGGGGCATGAGGTGGGGTACACACTGGACAGGATGCCAATCCACCACAGTGCACACACTCACACACACTATGGACAATTTGGCCAAATATACACCAATTAGCCTAATCTGCAGGTCTTTGGGAGGAAACCGGAGTACCCGGAGGAAACCCACCAAGCACGAGGAAAACATGCAAACTCCATGCACACAGGGACGGGAATCAAACCCGGACTCTGGAGGTGCAAGGCGACAGTGTTAACCACTACACCACCGTGTGTGTGAATGAGCATGTGATTGTATGTGTTTTTGCCCCAAGTCTTCTGGGATAGGCTCCAAGCCCCCTGCGACCCTGTATACAGGATGAAGCGGTATAGACAATGAATGAATAATAATAATAATAATAAACAAAATGTTGGTTGAAAACTAGGTAATTTCACCTGAAAAGAACATGATGGTTTAATGAAATGAGATGACACTAGAGCTACAGCTGTCGATTTGTCCTTGCAGCCCAAAGCACTGAAGGGCTTACCCTGATTTTTACTCTACAGAAAACTTAAAGACTTTCTTAAACTACGTTCCGCCTGCCTCTCAGCATCTCAGTAAAGAACACTGTTCCGTTTAATAGAATTCTGTAATTTGACTGTGATACCAGCATGACACTGATATGGAGCTGTATCATACTCAGAACAATGATCCGGAAAATACAAGTTCAACATCAAACAGATGAAGCTATACTTTCAGTGAGGCACATATAAATAATACACTATAGATAAGACACTTTTATCTTTAGTAAGAATGAATACAAACACATTAAACTGGATGAAACAGAGAATGTGTCTAATGTTATAGTAAATACATTCTTTATTTAATTTATATTATTGGAAATGTGCATCGAGACAAGAATCCTGCAGGATAAAACCTAAAAAGCCTTACAAGTGCATGTGTCTTACTTTCATGCAGCACATAAAAGGTACAAATCTACAGGGTAACACCGGACAGATTTTCTAGGGTTCAGCAAACTTCCAACCCCATCTACATCTCGATTACTATATAAAAGATCTAAAATGGCTCGGGCATTGGACAAAGGAGGAAAAAATTTTCTTCAGTTAACAGCTGTGCACACACAATGCTGATTTATTCATAACTTGGCCGCTCCACATGTCCTATGCACCGGGCAGCATATCTCTGCAGGGGGCTCCAAAAATAATCATTTAATTAATTCCTGTAGAGTTATACAGGCATTAAAATGTTATGCTGCTTCAAGGACCCCATTCTGACTCAGAGCTTCACTCTGAGTGCATCTCAGCTTCAGATTAGATTATTATATTCTGTCTGGCTAAATTTTTGACCTTTCTAAAATGCAAACCTGAAAATTTAAGTCAATTTAATAAAAAAGGAAGACTAATGTTATCAAATCTTAACAATATTTCCCTTCAGTCAAAAAAACTAGATGGTCGCTTCTTAAAATCTCTTCCGATTTTGCATGTACCCTCCCAGGTCTCCCAACTGCTTCAAAACAAATCATGCTCATGCTATTGCCAAAAATATTCACTCGCCTGCCTTCACATGCATATGAACTTGAGTAACGTCCAATTCTTAATCTATATGGCGTCATATAGATGCAAATGGTGGGCTAACGTCATAACAGCCTCGACTCTTCTTGAAAGGCTTTTGTGAGGTCAGACACTGATGTTGGATGAGAAGGCCTGGCTCGCAGTCTCCACTGTAATTCGTCCCTAAGTCAAACTCGATCATCCATGTCTTTATGGACTTTGCTTTGTGCACTGGTGTGCAGTCATGTTGGAACAGTAAGTGGCCGTCCCCAAACTGTTCCCACAAAGTTGGGAGCATGAAATTGTCCAAAATGTCTTGGTATGCTGAAGCATTAAGAGTTTCTTTCACGGGAACTAAAGGGCCGAGCCATGCTAAGAGAGATGTTGCTAAGATAACTGGGCTTAACCACTCCCTCTTCACTGATGTGAGCGCACACATACTGTATACACACACACACACACACACACACACACACGAAGGATAGGTGAATGAATCTCAGGAGCCCTATAACCTAGAAAGGGGCCAATTTCATTGTTTAGCTCAGGAAAAGCAAGGCATCCATGCACCCCTGCTTCACAATTACTCCAGGACTTGTCTCTACCTCAAATATGTTATTGCATGAATACTCTTCTTTATTCCAGTGTCACATTTTGGAAAGACATAATTATTTTGAAACATTCAGTAACTTGCTGAGTTACAATACAGGGTGGGTGAAAATTAACTTTATTGGCTACAGAACTTGTAGTGGTGGCACAATGTTGTAGTGGTTAGCACTGTCGCCTTGCACATCCAGGGTCTGGGTTCGATTCTTTGCCAGGCAAAATTCCTGTCTCTGTGTGGAATTTGCATGTTTTCCCCGTGCTTGGTTGGTTTCCTCCCACAGTCCAAAGACAAACAGATTAGGCTTATTGGCATTTCCAAATTGCCCGTAGTGAGTGTATGTGTGTGCCCTGCGATGGATTGGCACCCTGTCCAGGGTGGACCCTGCCTCGTGCCCTAAGACTCCTGGGATAGGCTCCAGCCCTCCACGTGACCCTGAATACAGGATAAAGTGGTATAGAAGATGAGTGAGTGAGTGATGTGATTGATCAGGGCCAGACTCATATTGTTCGCTGCCCTAACACATGCTGCTGTGGCTGATGCTCTTGAAATTAGAGCAAAATAGCAGCTCAGGCTTTGGTGGGTTGAGGACCAAATTCATAAGATGAAGTCTGCCAAGTTATTGGGGCTCAGGTAATGCTTATAGTCCCCAAGAATGCATACACAGACCATTCTGCTCTATGCTGTTTGCATGGAAATATTAGTAGAATTAATTAATAGAATTGATGGGTTACTCGTCTATCGCTACTTTGTTTGTAGATACTTGCAGTAGCCTACATACAGTAGTAGGAATCCTGGCATATTTAGCCTTATGATGAGGACACAAACAGTTCTTGAGAGGTGTCAAGGTCCCCCCTTGAACTCTGTCTCTACGTCATTTCTCAGTGAAAGATACACACAGACAAGCTGAGCTATGTTTTACTCAAGATTTCCCACCAAAACCACCTACTGGTGATCTAAATTACTCTCACTCACTCCAGGTACACCCTGGACAGGGTGCCAATTTATTGCAGGCCACACATTTGGGAACACCAATTAGCCTAATCTGCATGTTTTTGGACTATGGGAGGAAACCCGCCAAGCACAGGAAGAACATGCAAACTTATTGGGACGAGAATCAAGCTTGGCCGGGAATCGAACCTGGACTCTAAAGGTACAAGGCCACCTGACCTAAACTAGCTTTTAAATCTTCACTGATCAGCCATAACATCACCAGTTGATGACAGTTGAATCATGACATTGCACACCAACAAACTGGTGACAAGACCATGGGCACCCAAGGCTCACTCATGGCCAGGGGGAGCAAAGACCAGCCTGTTCAGTCTGACCCCACAAAATAGACGATCCAGCAGAAATCATAGAAAAAAGTCAATGCTGGCCAGGATAGAAAGGCAGCTAGTGTACCCCTGTGCATGGGGCCAAGCACTCAAAGGGCCCAAGGCCGCCGACCCGGCCTCCAAACACCCCTGATCCCAGTCTGATTAATAGGACACGCTGGACAAACAAGTCCAATCCACTGAAGTCTGATCCACTAAACCTAACCCTGCAACCCACAGCACCAGTGGAACCCATAATCTAATGTAGGTGCTTTTAATGTTAATAGTAAATGTTATGACTGATAGGTGTATATGGTCAATTTTGACCCAGAACACCCTAAAGTAGACCTCAGAAGTTGTACCAGCTACATGGGGGGGAAAAATCAACAACTAATTAAATTTTTGTATAATCATGGTTATAAAAGTTTAGACAAAAATGTTCATAGAGTTAATTGTGCACATTAATTGTGTGTATTTCTCAAAAATAAAGAATTGAGTAAAAAATTAACACATTAGCACATCATTATGGAAGATGCTGTGAATACATATACTGTACTTAAATGTGTTTTAACCAGGCAGCTGCAAAGTTAATACAGTATATGAAAAATGATTACATTGTTTTTATGATCTGTGGCAAAATCTGTTTGGGTTATAAATAATTATTGGTAAAGACTGCAAAAAGAAAATATGCTGTGGAATATAATATATATATATATATATTTTTTTTTTTTTTTTTTTAAGAAAATTTCTTTTGACACTCACGCCTAAAGTTTAAGAAGCTCAGTGTAGAGTTCTTTCTTTCTTCTTCTTTATTATTTCTGGGCCTGGCTCAGGGTCGTTTCGATGGTGGAAAGCGAGCTTTATGACGTTTTTAAAACATATAATGGTACGGGGCAGTGACAGGTTATGGCATGTAAAGGATACACTGTCAGCGCTAGTTTAATTTACTGTTCGACTATAAACAGTGTTTTTCTGCTTTGAGTGTGAACATTAGAAGCACTCATCAAATGTTCAGCTTGCCAAATTTGTCAGCGTGCAACAGTGTTGGTTCTGTGCACATTACTCAGTCGTGGTGACAGTATAACAATGGAGCAAAGCTTCAGGATTATTCACTAGCAGTGCAGGCCAGAGGCATGTTGTTTAAAGTAATTCTCTGGCCTGCACCGATGGAGTAACGGTGTTGAATCCGTTGTCTGTCATTCAGCCAGCTTGTTGAATAGTAGGCGAAATAACCCCTCCGGTTGGGTGGTTTGTTTTTGTGGTTGTTGTGTTATAAAAATTGCCTCTTACATTAGTGCTTGCAATGGACAGGGACCTGAATCTCAGCAGGGCAGAAACCTTTTCATTCATCAATCCCTGGATCCGTTATTTTCTCTTCCTCTCCAGCTTCTTATTTTGGGTAAGTAAAGCCTCTCACCTGCTGAACACAAGCCATGAATGCTCTTTTTTTTGTGCAAAAAAAAATGCATTTTATTGTACATAGAAGTTTTTGTTTTAAGCTACCATGTTTGATTGTTTGTTGTTTTTTTTTTATATATATAATGCATGAGTGTATTTTTACAATATGCAGTTCTAATGTTTTAACATTCACAGCCACTGTTGAGCTTTTTGAGCTTAGAATTTGCATATAATAGCAGCGGCTTTTCTGCATATGAAAAACATAAATTACAAAGCATCCAGCTAACCATGGAGCTGTGTGTACCAAAAGGAAGAGACAAACAAGAAAATTCAAATGTTCTAACCGCAACATGATTTTTCACGTTTGCAACCTTGCTCTGACTCATGTTTGGGTGCGTTTGCAGTACCAGACTGCTGCGTAGTTGCTATTATAGACAGGTCTGTCATTCCAAATGTACCATGGATTAACAGCCCACTGTAGCTGATTGACAGTTGGTCAAACAAGCTGGCTAACTAAGATTGACTGACTTCAACACTGTGATGAATGCTTATAAGCGACCGAGTGTGTGTGTGCTTTACTATTGGACTGGAGAAATAACAGCATGGCACACTGCAGAGACCCGGCCACCGAGCTAGCATGTCCTGCCACCACCGAATCACCCCGATCTGCTTATTTACTGCATCCAGGCCCCAGGACACAATGCTACAACATAATCCATCAGCCCTTTGTCCCAATCGCACCAGCTTACCGGCTTATTCGGCTACACAGCAGTGCTCCAGGACACAAAGGAGAACTAACTCTGTTCTAAAAGCAAACCGGCACTGCTGGTGGTTTACTCATCACTCATGAGCCATCTGTCCCTATTACTAGCAATCTGACATCTCCATTTTATTTGTTTAGAATATATTACACATACTGAGCACCTGATTATAATAATTGCATTAAAAATTAAAAACTGACTATATGGACAAGTGAGTACAGGTATATAATAAAAGGTTTTATATTAAAATATATAGGTTTATATAATCATTAGTTTATGCCCTATTTGACCAAATAACGTAATTTGTTGTAATGACAGTGCATGTCGTATTAGAATGATTTGCCTTTTAATATGCTCAGATTATTAAGACCACTGATAAGGAGTGAAGACTCTTTTTCAGTTCTAAGTGAAACTATGTGTTTCTATGAAGTGTTGCTATGAAACCATATGAGGAACAGATCTAAAGCTCAGCTTCTGTTATCCGCAAAGAAGAGATTAATGGTTGCTTTGCCCAGGAGAGATGAAACCACATCCAACACTGCAAATGACTGGAGAGTCGCCGCTGACATAACAATTCATTTTAAATAGAAGATGTTTCTAGGAAACGAGCCTTTAGGGTTTAAAGCTCAGAAATTAAACCTATTTAGCCGTATATTTCAACCGATATCTATCTATCTATCTATCTATCTATCTATCTATCTATCTATTGGTATCAAACACTATTTTCTGTTTCAGATTAAAGATATGGTTATTATCCTAGTAAATTTGCTTAACTCCATTTAAGTACACTGAGATAATGGGCTGATTTGTTAAACATATTTATTTGATAAAACTCTAAATACAACTCATACATGACAATAAATCATTACTTTACCTATCATTTACTGTAAATATAAGGTGTATGGACTTACACAAACTGATCAGTCGTAACATTATGACCTCTACCTAATATTGTGTAGGTCTTCTTGTCCTTGTGCTGTCAAAACAGTTCTGTACTGTTGAGGACTGGCGTCACTCCATAAACCCTCTGAAGGTGGCGTCCCCACAGATCAGACTTTGTACAAATTGTCCAAACCTTGGACTCTTTGTCATGTTTCTCAAACCCTACTTGGTCGATTATTTTTTATTTTTTTTGTAGTGTGACAGAGCACATTATCCTGCTGACACAATCCACTGCAATTAGGGAACACCATTTTTTTTGTATTTGGTCAGCAATAATGTTTAGGTAGGTGGTACATGTCCAATTAAGATCAACCTGCATTCAAGGTTCCATTCCGGTGCCATGACTTCTCAAGGTAAAGGACACACATGCATCCAGCCTTTTTTTTTTTTTTTTTACATAACTCATACCAAGGTGCCTTTTTCCAGTCCCCCATGGTGCAGTTCTGAGGCTCATGTGTCCATTGTAGGAGCTTTCAGTACTAGACGAGGGTCAACATGGGCACCCTACCCGATCTATTGCTACGCAGCCTCATACATAACAAGCTGTAATGACACCTTTCCATCAAAGCTGGCATTAACTTTGATGGGATCAAAGGGGATCAACCCAAATGGACGAACCTTCTCTTACCACATGCATCAATGAGCCTTAAACAGCCATGTCAGAAGAAGTATCCTGTGGTCATGGAGAAGATGTTGCTGTGTTTCAGAAGGGAAAACAACTGTTGGCCTTCATTAAACAAAGAAGACAACTAAGGGAATGACTGAAATAACTGGAAGGATTTTATGAACTGTCATGATTAAAATCTGACAGGTTAGTGATGAACTGCTAATTTCTTAGCAAAAGAAAAGTGGTAGGGGAAAAATGAATGACTATGATCAGAAATCTTTTAAACTACCGGTGAAGTTTTACTAGTAAAAAAAAAAAAGAGAGAAAAAAAAGCAATAGAAATGCCAGCTATGTTTAATAGTGATAAAGATCATTTCCACACACAGTGTGATGACAACTCACACGACGGGATGAATTTTTTTCTTTCATGATGGCATGGGCATATTCCAAGACAGCTTTATCAGGCCTAATTTGTAAAATTGTTGTTCTGGGTGGAGCAGGTGGTCCAATCTGGTCTCCAGAGCACTGGGAAAAAATTCTACTTTGATGGTATTCAAGCACTTCTGTTCTTCTCTGCAATCGAAAGTCCCAGCCCTTGAAATACACATGATGTAACTAACATTGCAATTAATCCTTGAACAATTATTATTACTATCACAGCTAGCATCAACACTAAACATTTTAGTAAAACATCTTTGAAAAATGGTGCCAGCTACAGCGCAGATCGAAGTACGGTTGCATGCATAACACCAGATGTGTTAACACAAGTTCATCATTAGTGGGAGAGATGTCTGCGTGCGCTTAGAAAGAAATGGTTGATGATGCTTTGTAAATAAAATTACATTTTGCTAAAAGTGTTTATTTCCCTAATGCATGGAGTCTTTTGCGACAATGCTATTAAAGGAAGAGTTGGCAGGACTGGCAAACAAGCGTTACGGTAATAATTGAACTCAACAGCCAAACAACTGTACAGTACCACTCCCTTGCGTGCTCCTTCAGAAGCTCCACCCCCTCCATCCAAATTCACACACACACACACACACACATGTTGGCAAGGCAGCAACACTAACATCTGGGCTTGGTGACCAAAAATAATATAAAACATTATCAAGCACTACGTCTTCTGTTGCTGACTGGCTTGAATAGTGTTGTGTAGCACGGTCTGCACCACTTTGTTTGTTTCCTCTTTACAGAGCCAGGTCTGAGAGATTTATTTTCCAGCCCACACACAGAACAGCCTGCTAGCGGACTATGAGGAGATACAGACTGAATTTGACAAAACGTGCATTTGCTTAGAATTGCTGAGTCCTCTTTGAAAATTACCGCGACTGTTACTATAAATCTTTTGTTTCAGTGGTTGAGGTTCTTGGTGGCTCATTGGAGGGGCCAGGGGTTCCAGCCCGACCATTGTTACTCCCCATGCAACTGTATGCAGTCCCTGTCCTAAGCCTATTATTTATATACATTATATATATATTTATTGCAGATCAAATGATCTGATGTGGCGACCTCTATGATAGAAACCCAAGAAAAACAATAAATTACTATAAATCTATTATTGCTCCTACTTTTACCCTACTATTAAATCTGACTATTACTACTGTAACTACCATTCATTGATAGACAACTGTTATTATTACTCTATTGCTAAACAAACTTTTTGGAAATCTTTTTCCAGGGTGATCTAATATGGTTATTATCCTACTGAATTTGCTCTACTCAAATTAAGTACACTGGGATAATGGGCTGATTTTGTTAAACATATTTATTTGATAAAACTCTAAATTCAACTCGTACATGACAGGTAAATGAATGATTTATTATCATTTATATATAAGGTGTATGTACTTACACAAACTGATCAGTCAAAACATTATGACCTCTACCTAATATTGTGTAGGTCCTCCTTGTCCCTGTGCTGTCAAAACAGTTCTGTACTGTTGAGGCCTGGTGTCACTCCACAAGACCTCTGAAGGTGGCGTCCCCACCTCAAGTCAAAACCTTGGACTCTCTTGGCATGCTGCAGAAACAATCCACTGCAATTAGGGAATACCGTTTCCATGAAGGGGTGACGGGATCATGGGCACAAGGCTCATTTATGCTCACAGGGACCAAAGGCTAGCCCGTCTGGTCAGATCCCACAGATTAAAAAACATTACAGCACAAAGAATTCCAGGTTCTTGATTCATCCTTCAAATTGCCCAGATATCAATCCGACCGAGCATCCATGGAATGCACCAGACAAACAAGTTAGATTCTTGGTGACTCCACCCCACAACCTACAGCACCCGGGGGATCCGTTGCTAATGTCCCAGTGCCAGACATCATAGCACACCCTCAGAGGTATTGTGGAGTCATGCCCGAGGGACCAGAGCTGCCACAATGGCAACCCAGAAAAATATTGAGCTTAATGTTTAGAGTTTTAATGTTATGGCTCACCAGTGTATGTAATACCTACTACTCCTAAAACAAGTATTGGATGCACAGTGACTTAGTGGTTAGCACAGTCACCTTGCAATTCCAGGTCTTGGGTTTGATTCCTGCATTGGGTCTGTGTGCATGGTGTTTGCATGTTCTTGGTGGGTTCCTCCCACAGTCCAAAGACCTGCAGATTAGGCTAATTGGTGTTCCCAAAATCATAAAACATGTGAATGTTGCCTGGATGTTCTACTACGAAAATCCTAGTCCTAGAAAATGGGAATTAATTCCAATGGTCACCATTGGCCGCCATGATCCCTAGTTGGACTACAGAGATTCCTGGATGGATGGATGGATGGATGGATGGATGGATGGATGGGAAAAAAATATTAGTAATATATTACATTATATTACTGCTACTACTATTACTACTACTACTCAGAGCACTACCAATTTACTTCTAGTATGACTAGTACTCTGATTAAAAACAACAAATTAGAAAGACTACTGCTGGTAATACACCTATTGACTAATCAATCTCATTTCTTTCAGGTGTTTTCTTTATGCATTGTTGCTATAGGAGTATATGCTACAGTTCACAAAGCAACAGGTACAACAAATTTTTTGCATTTATTTCTTGTATTCCCAGCACGTTACATTTAATCTGTAATCCAATTTAAGTCAGCTGGACTTGTGTTTTTCAGAGCCGGTTCAAGACACCTTCCTCATCAACCCAGGCATCATATTAATAGTGGTGGGTGTTGTCATGTTTTTTATCACCTACTGTGGATGCATCGGAGCACTGCGAGAAAACATTCCACTCCTTAAAACAGTGAGAACCTGTATAAATCATTGGACATGGACTCCTTGATCATATACAAGACCTGGTGTGATTCATGCTGTTCGTTCTATTCAGTTTTCTTTCAGCCTCACGCTGATCTTCCTCGCCCAACTGATAATAGCAATCCTGAGCTTCATTTACTCTGACCAGGTAAGAAGAGGATTTTGTGTTTGTTTGCATGATTACATTTTTGAAGTGAAATCCCGCATCTGTTTACTCACTCACTCACTCATCGTCTATACCGCTTTATCCTGCATACAGGGTTGCAGGCGGACATGAAGTCTATCCCAGGATACTTAGGGCACGAGGCGCGGTACACGCTGGATAGGGTGCCAATCTATCGCAGGGGACACACACTCACACGCACATTTACACACTACGGGGAATTTGGGAGCGCCAATTAGTCTAATCTGCATGTCTTTGGACTGTGGGAGGAAACCGGAGCATGTGGTGGAATCCCACCAAGCACGGACAGAACATGCAAACTGCATGCACACAGACAGGAGGTGTGATTCGAACCCGGAACCTGGAGGTAACCTGGAGGTATAACCACTGAGCCACCGCGCCGCCATCTTTATCCAATCAATATTTTTGTAATTGATTTTGTGTGAACACCAGTCCACTCCGTCATTGGCATAACATGAAAACGCAAAGTGTGAACACATAATTTAATATTTGTTTGATCATTTCCATATAATCCACATAGCAGACACTGATCCCACAGTGGCCATATCATTCTCCATTCTGCCATTTAAATCACTCTGCTCCCATGTTTTGCACAATCAATACAGACCATTTTTTCAATCAATCATAGGACGTACAGAAAATTTCAGTGTGAAGAAAGCAATCCTAAAAGAAAAATGGAGCACTATGGGGGGAGACGAGGGTTCATTAGAATGCTAAAGCACATTAGCACAGCCGTCATCCCGTATTAGCCCTCCTGCTAGCAGTTAGAAGCATGCCGCAAGGACTCACCACCTTCCCCCTAGGACATTTGCATACTAACCCAAATAGATGCAGGCAAATCTGCTGACATGTACAGTGTATAACTTTGTCCTTTCAGACACGAGATGCTCTGGGGAAATTTGTGAAGAAAGCCATCGTGCATTACCGTGACGACCTGGACTTTCAAAATCTCATGGACTACATTCAGCAAGAGGCATGTGTGTAAATATCAAACTCGGATTTTAAAGGGTCGTACAGAACAGCTGGAGGAATTTGCTTTGGGGTACTGTTGCAACACTCGATATCGCTAAAGGAATACAGTACCATGCAATATAATTTAGTACAGTGCAGAACATTTTACAGCACAGTACACGCAGAGAGCAGATGGAACCAGCAACAAGCACCAGAAGGTAGTGCTGGGTATAAATGGACTGATTGGATGGCATTCTGTGTTTGTTTAGCAGTTCGATGGAAACTGTTTTTTTTTTTTCTTTTTCTTTTTTTCTTGGCAGAATACAGCAGCTGAAAAATGTGAAGTACTGTGTGTACACGTATGTGTGTGTTTTTTGTTTTTAGATCTTGGTGGGGACTTATTATTGTTCACAAGGATAGGAATATCTGACAGTTTGACCTCCGCGACAGTCAGCTGATCCTCTTTAGGAAATGTTTTTAGTTTTTTATTTAATTTATTCATTTTTTTTTTTTACTAGAATAACCAAACTGTTGAATTTTGGCTGTTGGGAGTTAAGGTTGCAGTCATAGCATTCATTAATAACCACGTTAACTGAAGGTCCTCACAACGAAAGTACAGTAAGACTACAGTATGTTTGTGGTCAGGTCCAATTTTCTGTTTCATTTTGCAATTTGGGGTAAATTCTAGACAACCCTTGTCATTCATTAACCAAACATAGTTTCTATAATGTTTTATACATTAGATTTCCTAGAGGTCAATAAGCCAAAGTAAATACACACTTCTCAAGAGTTTTTGGTGATCTTGCTCGTCTGTGTTCCAGCTGAGCTTACCGCTTGTGTGTGTATAAATAATCTGCCTGCCAGTAATGATTACGTCCACACACTGAAGGTCCTGTGCTTTCAATTGGTCCGGATAGGTGTATGCACCAGCTGTCATTTAGCACTTGGCTTAAACGTAAACACATGCCAAATTATATATAACTGTGTACATTTTATAGTGATAACGCATGCATAACACAAACTTGTAACACTTAGAGTGAAATGTGCAGGACAGGGGGTCCTCCAGGACCTGGGCTGAGAACCACTGGACTATCACACCCAATGTTTCAATTCAGAAAAGTCAGTTAATTAGCTGATTAGTTAAATAAGGTGGGCAAGGAGCTGAGAAAACACTGCGAGTCCTCCAGGACCAGGGCTGTGAACCTATGAACTTAGCCTAAAAGTTTTATTTGGCAGAAGCCCTTATCCAGAGCAACTTATATTTATCTCATTTAGCCTGAACAACTTAACAGCTGGGGGTTAAAGAAGGGGCAGTGTTGAGATGTGAACTCAACCTTCTGATCAGCACTCCAACATCATAACCACTGAGCTACAGTACATAATGATCTAATAGCATTCATTTAACGTCTCTTCCTGTCCCACCTCCTATGTAGTTTCGATGCTGTGGCTGGAATAACTACACCGACTGGTTCTGGAACATGCATTTTAACTGCAGTCAAAGAAACCCAAGCGAGGAGACATGTGCAGTTCCTTTCTCCTGTTGCACCCCTGCACCTACAGAGGTGAGTGCGAGGTGCTTCTGCTACGTGCTTGATATATAAGTCAGCAATTATGGAAATATAGAAGGGACTTGCCGGGTGCAACTAATTACCATCTGCAGTGCAGACTGATGAGCTTTGTTATTCTGCTCTGTGCAGGACCTGTCATAGCATCTAACATAACGTGGCCCCAATAACCTTTAGACGATGATAAATGTAACAAATAATAACGCGACCTTCCCTATAATCATGGTGGGCTATTCCAAGAAATGCTTATGTCAAAATCTAATGCCAGTGGCGGGGATTATGTATTAATATAAGGTCAAGGAACGAAATGAAGAATTTGATGTTGAGGCATTACTGCCACCTGCTGTTTGTAGAAAAAGGCAGAAAACATGATAATTAAGGTGGGGTGACTATGGAATAGTACATTTTAATAGTGCAATGTTCCTCTCATGTTCTTTTAGACCGTGAACAACACTATATGTGGTTTTGGGGTTGAAGCTCAAAAGCACTTGAAGGCTGCAGAGTCCATTTACACAGACGGATGTGCAGACAGAGCAGCGACATGGGTTGAATCTCATCTGCTTTTAGTCGGGACTCTGGTTTTGGGTCTGGCTCTACCACAGGTAGCACACAACCATTCAAGCAAGTTATAAATATGTGCACTTAATTGGTGGTATTTTTTTTAAGTAGTCCCTGATGAAAAATTGTAATGAAATGCAACACTGTTTACTTATGATGTACCCACTACAACATCAGTATTACATTAAGGTCATTTATTAGAAAGATGGTTTTCTTCTACGTTCATGTTCATCAGACAGAAGGTACAAAAGACATAGCCTTGAGCATGTGCCAAAATCTCAGCTTTTATAAAATTAAAAAGGAACTGAGCACATTTGTTGTTTTAGTGGCAACACAGACGAACAGGAGGTCATATCGATTTGTGCATGTCTCACTTCACCCATTAGGGAAAAAAAAGACCTAAATCGATACAGCATTGCTTCAAATTATTTTCACTGCACTAAGCATTTGCTGTCTCATTTAAGGTATATAGGGAGAATAAATCTAAATAGTTGGCGCACTTAAACTGCATTGTAATGAGCCACATTTTTTCACATCCTCACCTTATGTTGAGTTGTTCATCTCAACAATTTGTTAAAGTACGTGAAAAGCTGGCACTGGCTGCAGTTCAAAAAATCTGGAAATGTGGATGAATTTACTGTTTTTCTTAGCATTATGTATTATGGAAATACTGATTAAAAGACCCCATCATCCATCAAATGTATTCTTTGATATCAGCATAAATCTCAATTTTATGAAACTTATTACATTTCACTAACCTAATTGTCCTGTGTTGCCCAAACCAACCTTACATTTATTATTATACAGGTGTTATCAAAATGTTTCAAGATTAGCTCTGTTTACACGCTGTTTTTTCACCATAATGTACTGTATGTCTCCTTAGACGACTTAAAACCTAGCAGTAGAATTAGCTATTGACGGTCTGCGTCCTGAGGACGAATTCTGAAGTACAGAATGCCCTGAAGTCAAAAAAGACGACGAGCAATCACTTGGTCGAGCTGCAGACCTTGCATTTTTGGTCGTGGAGATGATGGCCTCTTCCACGTTCATACCTAAATACCCAAGTTTCGTCACAGTGATCCTCGACTAGAAGGACGGGTCATCCACAGCATGCTGACAAAGTTCTTGGCAGATCGCCATTGACGTTCACATCATGTCAATCGTCTCTGTGGTAGATTTGCTCAGTTTCACACAGAATTATACATTCTCAATTGCACAGCAACTAATGAACACAGGATGATGTCTTTTGGCACACTGACTTATGAAAGTCAGGCTTGTGCTGCCATCTGTTGGCGTGTTACAAAACTAGTCTCTGAACTTTTTGATACCCCTGCACAAAACAGGTGATGTGATGTCACTACTTCATTTAAGCCTACCTGGCTAAAGAGTTTTGGTAATTAGAATCAGCTGGTTTGGTTAATGGATTGAACAAATATATGGCAGGACTTTTTTTACTTTCTGAAGCCGGGGTGTCCACCTCTGCACAAAAATAGCTAAAAATGAAAGTGAATTGCAAACTCCTGTAGCAAATTACTGCACATGATCTTGAGGGAAACGATCAAGCAGGCATGGATTGAGCAAGTGACATTTTAAAAAATTGAGTGTCATTAAAACATTGAATAGCACTTTTATCTCAATGCTTTTGGCCACCAAGTTCTCCAACCAAGTAATTTGATTGGACAAGAGTGCTGATATAGAGTACAACAGCACTGGGAAGTTTAACTATATGTATTACTCTACTTCACAGGTGTCCTAATAACTGTCGATTGAACTCGGTTGCCAGCTCAACTCTAGTCCTACCTGGTACAGTTAGTTAGTTCAATGAGTTGTTAAGGCATGGTTGTCAGGGAGCCAAATAACTGGTTTAATAAACAAACAAGGCACGCTCACTCAATATCTATACAGCTTCATCCTGTATTCAGGGTCACGGGGATCTGGAGCCTATCCCAGGAGGCTTAGGGCACGAAGCAGGGTACACCCTGGACAGGGTGCCAATCCATCGCAGGGCACACACACATACACACACGCACACACACACTACGGGCAATTTGGGAATGCCAATTAGCCTAATCTGTATGTCTTTGGACTGTGGGAGGAAACCGGAGTACCCGGAGGAAACCCACCAAACACGGGGAGAACATGCAAACTCATTTCACACAAAGGCGGGAATCGAACCCGGACCCTGGAGGTGCAAGGCGACAGGGATAACAGGATTGCTGTGTCAGTCCAGGTCTCTGGTTTCACTCAAACAGTGTAACAAAAAAAGACCACTATTAATTACCAATCAGGCCAGAGATTAGCAAGTGATTTGGTTACTGTATACAACTCAATCACTCCTCATCTCTCTTCCTCAATTACGGCGTTCCGCTGTCACTCACATGAAGGAGGTGGAGCTAAACATGCCAACCAATCAGGAGTTGGGGTATATGGTGTTATTTTGTTGCCCAAAACTGTTTTGCACACTGATTTAATTTTTGTTCGCTTAAACGCTCACTTACTCCCTCAAACTCACACTTGTGCTCAAACTATATTTCCTGCGCATGCTCAATATCAAAGCCAATCATAAGATATATATACTTTTTTTTATACATTCTGACGACCCGTTTCTGATTGACTCCTTTTAATGCTTTATGTGTTCGCTCAACGTGTATAGGTGTGTTAAACACATATCTGGTTTGACTCTCAGTGAGACGCGGTATTGGGTAAGAGATCTGATCAGAGACGGGCACGTGCAGTTCTAATCCTAACTTAAAGTATTAGATAATTAAAGCTGCCGTGTTGATTCGAGCCGTTACGCAGAGACTCTGAGAACAGAGCGAAAGTTACAGAGGAGTTTACTGGAAGTGTGTTAAGATTGAGCAATAAACCCTTTGGCATCAATTAATTCTACACTGTAAGCTTGTATGTATTTAATAACAAACTACCCAACACTGTTACATTTATCTTATGCTGATAATAATAATAATAATAATAATAATAATAATAATAATATAACTTAACACACTTGATGAAGTTCTGTAGTTGTCTGAGTGTCAAAAATGCACAGGAGCTACTTATTACTTATTCTTATGAATTATTGTTAATTTTCTATTCATGTTTACATAAAAAAAAGGTGAGTAAGTCCTGTGCAGACAACACTTTTTTTTTCTTGAGTGCAGTTCGAAAAGGAAAAATCAAAGAGAGAGAAAATTGTTTGAGAGAACTGTGATCTCAATTCCCATGGAGAAAAATCGTGATTCACATTTTGTCAAGTATCAAGAATCAAGAATCGTGCAGCCCTACCGTCAAGTGCATTTGCAAAACCCATCAAGCTCCATGATGAAACTGTCTCTCATGAAGACCTTCCCAGGAAAGCAAGAC
>JAOVVB010000037.1:28874582-28894523 GCA_028570985.1 Heterobranchus longifilis | reverse complement strand
CCAGATTCTTTGCATCCCCCCCTCCCCCCCTCAGATTGGAAATGTATATCTAGATAGTTCACACCTGTCCCACTGACAGTAGTGCATTGGAAAAGATTTGCTAAGATCAGATTTTTGTACCAACACTGTCCTTAAAAAGAGATAAAGCAAAGATTTTCTGCAGTTTGAATGGAAAAAAATATTACACAAACACTGACTTTAATTAAAATACTCTAAATTCAAACCACATTTGAATTTAATATTTAGTTAGATTATAGTCAAATTTCTGGCTACATGCATCAGTTCGTCAAATCAGATTTCTTGGACCTTCACCTCCCAAACTTAATGCTTGCCATGACTTAGCAAAAACTTTAATCTGGCTTTAATCACAATACATGTTTTTATGTCTTCATTTACCTTAACCTGTTAAGACCTGAATATGAGGGACATGACATTTTCTCTCAACTGCATCCCAACGACGATTAAGCTTATAGTCATCACGTGCCAATAAGGAGAAACACTTACTCTCTTGCACTCACTCATTCTCTATACCACTTATCTTGTACAGGGTCATGAGAAGCCTGTAGCCTATGCCAGGAAACTTGGGGGATGACAGGTTTTGGGGGACGACCCCGGAATGGGGTGCCAATCCATCACACAGGGCACACACACACCCACACATTATGGGCGAATTTGGAAACACCAAATGGCCTAGGAGAAATTGTAAAATACACAGCAGTATACTCTCAGAAGGTTAAAAAATATTCATCCAGGCAACAATACTGGATAGACTTACCAGTTTACCAGACTGTCAAGAGAAATGACTTTATCCGACACTACAGATTTGCGTATTATCTATCTAACTATAAAAGATGATTACATGCTTCTTAATAATCTGCCTCAATGTCAACATACTTAAAGAAAATAAAAGTGGACCAAGCATAGAGTCTTGTGGTATACCATCAAAATATCATGTTTATCTAAGACATGTTCAACTGCTTACTCTTCAAACTGCAGAAAATCTTTCTGTTTTCAATCATTTAGGCGAACCAGTTTATTCATAGCCCTTAAGGAATGTAGTGTCTGATGCCTTAATTAAAAATAAAGAAATTAATTAATAAATAAACCTGAGGCCATTGCATTTTTTCAAACAAATAGAAAATCCATAATTCATATTTCAGCCATTTCACATCTATGATACACTATACCTACCTGAGATGGATTAGGTTGGTATTATATTTATTCCCAAGTTCCTAAATGGGTTTGTTGTCTAAAGAAAGATGCATGTCATGCTTCCATCTTTAGAATTTTAATTTCATATTCCTCAACAAAGAGCAAATTCAAGGTCTTGTCCTTGTTTCTAGAGACATGAGAATTTTTCCTGGAGCTCCACGCAATCTCCTGTCAGTGTGGGTGACTAAGGACATAGCAGTATGCCTACAAGACGCACAGAAGCACAAACTCAAACAACACACTGCAGCACGACTGTGTAGACGTGGACAGGGACACAGAAAATAAGAACATTACAGTACATAAGGGGAGTCTGTGTAGAAGGATGAAAGATCTCTCTCTCGCTCTCTCACTTTCAAACACACACACACACACACATCCCCTCATTTTCAAACATGGCCCCTGGACAAGTGAGCAGGTATGGTGGAGAAAGAGTGCAGGGGGAAGCAGTTTAAACTAAAGCAGGCTAAAGCAGACAGTGGTTTAGAACAGTTTAAGTAATGCACAAGCTTTTTAAAAGAATTAGAGACTGACTGATATAACAATTGTCATCTGAGTGTGTTACAGTACACTGCCATGCAACACCGCTCAGTCTGCAAACCTGGCTTCACGTTTCTCAGAAGAAGCCAGTTGGTACAGTAGCTGGGAATATCCAGTAGGTGGGAAGTGGCAGGTAACCAAATTGGGAAGGTAAGCAGGGGAAAATGCCTAGTGTAATTTCTTAGCTTGTAGTTGTTGTAGCTTGTGGGCTTGGAGTGATGATGCAATCTTAGCTGTAGTGTGGGACCAAATTAAATGCCATTCTGATAGATGTTATCTATCTACAATCAGCTCGGGTTTATCCCATGAAAATGTCAACAATGTTGGAAAAATCGTAGGAATAGATCACGATTGCTCACCAAGCATACTGTAGGATGCTAAAGAGAGCTGAGAGCTGAAAGGATGTAGCATATCGACTTGAACTTCTAATCTATTATACTAAATAAGCTTAATTTTCAAGTCAGTTTCCTTTATATTCAGTTTTGTTTGAGAGTTGAGAATTGCATCCATTTTTCAGGTGGTTGTTGCAGTTTGAATCTCAATAACCTCTAACCACGTCAGCAGATTCCAGTTCAACCAAAGCTACTGGTATAACTGACTGATATTAAGAGAAGCTGAATGTTCTTACTAGTATCTGGAGGGAAAAATGGTCAGGCCCTAAACTAAATATAAAGTACTGTGCGAAAGTCTTGGCACCCACTTTTTCCCCTTTTAAAAAATATTTGGTTTTAGTTTTAAAAATATATATATATTCTATCTTCTGTTTAAATGAAATTTGCCAACAATAAATAAATACATAAATGTGGTACAGACCACTGTCCCAATATAAGGTGGTAACAGACCACTTTTCCCAATCTGGGAAAGTTGACAGACAAAGTTTTTCTATGCATGTGCACTTTCCCAGACCACTTTCCCATAGACATTGTCTATTCTTTAAAATGTTTGAAACCCAACAGCTGGATGATTTCTTTATAAAAAGAACAGAATCGGTCTTTGCTTCCCACAGTCGGCTATGGCTTTTGCACAGTACATATATTTAGAATATGTGGACGAATTTGAATATTCAAAATCTAAACTGTTGAAAACAATTTACAAATTGATTAAAAGATGAGCTAAGGAAACAGACAATACATGGAAATCAAATTGTAATTTGATATCATGTAATCAAAAAAGCTGGACATAGTTCAGTCCAAAAGAAAAAAAAAAACTGATTACAAGAAATAATTCAGTTTCCTTGATTGGATGGACATAAAAAAATAAAAATAAATAAAAAACATTACAAAGTATACTTTAAGAAAGAGCTACATATTCCTAGGACTGTGCTTTTTCGTGATAAATAAGGTTACACTGATCTGTGTTGGATCCATAGGGACAGGGCAAGACACAAGTAACAGAAGAGCTTCAGTAAGTACAGGGAGAAAGAAAGGTGAGTTAGCTTGTTGTTAGTCTGAAGCGACAGGTTTGAAATACATACCGCCCAGATGCAAGTCCAGGATCTCACTGTAATTAGACTCTCCCCAATAGTCTACAATAAGGATATATTAGAGATGCGTTACTGCACACACAGGCACAGCTAATCCAAAAAAAAAAAAAAAAAGAGTCATGCATGTGTTCGAAAACAAACACCCACACGCACCATATACTGTAGAGTGTGCAGAATATGTTACACTGTATGTATGTATGTATGTATGTATGTATGTGTGTATGCATGTTTATACAGAACATGTAGGTAAATACAGACATTGCATGTGCACGGCATGTCTCAGAACAACAGAATGGGCACATAGATTTGCTGATGTGTGCTGTTGTGCCCTGCCACAGGCTCGGATCTGGGTAGGGGTCTTTAACTATTTTAGCAATTATTTAATCTTTTCTTCAGAGTAAACAAGAACAAAATGTATAACTTAGATAGGAAGTAATGTTTAAGATCAGTATATTCCATAAGCCCCATTAAACTCCCATTAATTGATGAAGCATGCTGCAAATGCAAATTGTAGTCACTTTGAGAAACAGCTGTTTACAGTATAGTGCATATTGCTCACTGAATTATAACTACAGCACTCTGCTTTCAGACATCCAGTGAGAGGGCACACAAATCTATGTTAGACACACAGAATAGGTTCCATGCAGCAGAAACACACATGAGGAGAAATCAGGAGAGATGATGTCACGGACAAAGACTTTTAACACCTACTAACATTATCGGCATGGATACCTGAGCGCCTCTTGCGCTGTTTAGGGCTAACACTAGAACCTTTATGTAACCCTTAAAGAGAGTGAAGGATAGAGAGGTTAAGAAGCATCTTCAGAGGTTCAATTAAAAAGCACTCTTTTCAATGAGGCTATGGACAGGGAGGATGGGGAGATGAAAAAAGAGCAAAATGATCAGTGAGGACATAGTATTGTTTACGTAACCACAACTTAAGCTGTTATACTGTAAATCTCTCAGCATTTACAGATTCGTTCAAACTTTAATCAATTCAAATAGGCCTTATGAGCTAATATTATTTATGGCCCCCAACAACGAAGGCAACCAGAATCGACTCAATCTGTCCCAGCGATTATTAAATCCTTGATAGTCCCTTGTCATGTGCTTCTTAAACATGATTTGTATGTGAAGAACATATAAAAATATGGATAAAGCCACAATGAATTTTATAAACACTTTCTTCCACTCTGTCCTCAGAATCTGTGTGAACTGAAGAGTTCTCAGGTTAAGAACATTCTGATCAGGCCTGTCACAATTCTGAAAACATAACTTGTTATTGTAAATCACATAACAGTGAATATCAATTTTATTTTATTTCCTTAGAGGTGAAAAAGTCAGCAGATTTCCTGTCTGGGCTAATAGTATTTTTATTCATAGTTACGGTACATACAATAAACTATACTTCTTTAATTTGGACCATAACATCAAATTTTAATCTTCTGTTCATGTTTAAAATTAACGCTCTTCACAGAGGTGTAATTCAGTAAGTCCCCGACTTACAAACGAGTTCCTTTTTGGGACTGCGCACTTGCACTGACGCCAATTTGTCTCAGAGCTGTTTTCCACTGTATTGGACTGTCAAGTCTGTTTTGTTGAGAATTTTCCGAAATTAGGATTATTCACCGTCAGGACAGCTTTAAAGGACAGCCACTCTCGGTCATCGTGCGCCCGGACTGATTTATTGAAACCAGTTAGGCCGACTCATTTCTTCCGCACCCCACATATACCGGACTTTGGACATTTTCTACATTCACTTACATGCGGAAAATATTGTATATAATTGTAAATATTAGTATCTGGTGCACTGCAGTGTCTGTTTTTTGTACAGTACATGCTAATAGATAAAGCTACTTTTGTGATTTATCCGCATCTATGAATTTTTTTAGAACCGCGATCTGTTTGTATCTGCGGAAATTTGTAACTTAAATGTTCGTAAGTTGGGGACTCAATATAAATCTCTGAATGGTAGAAGGTTTTCATTAATTTGATAAATTAGCATACACTGATAATAGACAATGTTTTCAAAATCAGGAATCAGGACAATGTGGGTATTTGGGATAATATCACATAATGTTTTGTGAAGAGAGAACACTATGGGTTACAGCCATAACATTTGTTTCTAATGTTAAAATACATCCCGGGTTATTTGCTTTAAAGCTACATTTAAAGCTCTAACGTGCTGTACTGTATGAAAAAGCTGACACGCAGTTAATTTATAAATAGTTGACATGAACAACATGAATATAAAATTATCTGGTGCAGTGATTTCTGTGTTTAGTGATTTCTGTAATAATTGTGACAGGCATTTTCTATTCTACACACAGTTTAACCTTAAGTCTACAAATATTCCAGGAACGCACGATAAATTTGATTCAGCCGAAGTCTAACAAAATATGTATTATAGCAAAACTAGCTTGAGGTTATTCGTTACAAGTAAATCAGAACAATAAACAGTGCAAGAAATGCAGAAAACAGCCTAACGCTCTTGAATTTCATGCAGTCTATGGGGGGGACAAAAAACGAAACCATATACTATATTACTGAATACTCAGTTATAGTTATACTGTTATAGTTCTATGACTAAGGGCCTAAGGTATGTAGGAAAAAAGCTGGCATGACTAAAGGTATGACTAAATGACAAAACTGGTAAAAGTATTGAAAGAAAATATAAAAAGTGAGGTACCTGCTTCCCCTCGCAGAGCCTTCTCCACCGCCACGCCCCTCTCCTCTAGCTGTCTCTGTTTCTCCTCCACCTGCTCTAGCTGTCTCTGAATGATCTGAGTGGCAGAAACAGACCCATAATCAAGGCTCTGATTTCTTAGTTGACAGTGTATTTTTCAATTGTTCACTCTTCTGCTCTCTTCATTCCCAAAATTACCATTAGACTCACCTGAGCCCTGTGGAGCCTCTTCAGTTCCTCCTGCTTGGCCTGACGCCGAGCTGCCTTCTGGACCTTGCGCGTGAGCTTGGCATTTAGCTCTTCCTCAGTGTATGTCTTCTGCAATAAAAAAAGTATCAAAACATAAACCGTGAATAAAAGGTGCAACAAGTTGAGTGTAAAATTTAAAGGGCCAGTTCTTCGACTACTAACATTTAAAATCATCAGCTATGACAGGACCACAATAAACTCAAATGGCATCCAATTATTTATCATTCAGGAAATGATTACACTGTAGACATGGGCCATATCTAGTCAAATCTGTAAATTATGTATTTAAAACAAATCTGCATCATTACTGCATCATTTAAACCCCAAATATATAAAAAAAAATGAAACGTGCACTTATTCACTGTTTTACAAAGCATAGATAACGCAGATGATCAGAGAAGTAGAAACCAGGAGAGAGTCCAGAGAGAGATGATGTTTGTGGCATCCATGAAGATTCAGTATTCCCTAATCAGCCATGGAGTGAATATGAACCAGTGAAAAGTACAGTGCAGAATGCAGATCAGCTGAAAGCCTTTCAGGAAAATCAGACGTAGTTACATCTTCCAGGAGTAAAGGGGCGCGAGAGATTCATGCTTATACTTGAGAATGTTAGTAATACAGTAACATGGTAACACAGGGACATGTGGATCACAGTAGATGAGAGTTGAAAAACAAGATGTGAAGCATGCTCAGAGTGGGTGGACCAATGTGAACAAACACACTACCTTCGGGGGATATGATCTCTTGAACGCCAATGCATGAGGAACATACACAGACTTGTAGAGGGGATAAAAAGATAAAACACGAACAATGAAAAAACACAAAATAAATGGTGTGATTGAATGGGTTACGGTTTAGTCCAAATAGTCACAATGGCAAAACACACACACACACACAAATTTACCCGTGCTATAGGGCATAATGTCATTAGGATGAATGTAAATGTACACAAACTTAGAAATATTTGTAAGCAGAGGTGCCAACATCTACACTTGGGTGAGAGCAAGGGACCAATCAGACTTGGCTATAACCCATTCTGTGCAGAGTGCATGAGCTTTCGAGTGGTGCAACAGAAACACGTTTTTATGGCGTTGTGTTATCAAATGTTGGCACGTTAAATAGCCTCCAATCTGCCTTTTTCTCCAGATGCAAAGAATATGTGTCAAACTTATTACACATTCGTTCACCAGTCCCAAAACACCATGAGGGCTAAATGGTCTCGAAACATGCGCATTAAAAGTTGTGTTAGAAACCCGCCTGCATGCTCGCAACTGATCAGCACACGCTCAAAACATTTTGAGGCATTTGAACGCTGTTTCTTTATCATCCTACAGGTGGTACAGTCTATACGATCCACACACTGGCATCCTGTGTGGTACGAGTGAATTATTTGCCGAGTTTGTTTAGAAATATGTTTAGAAGTATGGCAAATATGTGCTTCTAGTACAAATGTAGCTTTTTCTTCCAAGTTAAATGTTAATCTCTTGTATTTAAAGTTATTTTGCATTGTTTACATGCTGCCCTCAGTTTTTACACAAGAAAACTAATATAAGGAATGGGCTACATTTAATTACTAATGTTCAATTCAGTTTTGAAGCTGGTGAATAAAGATATAAAAGTTTTCTGGCAACTTTTTTATGATGATTATTAATTTAAAGAGTCATGGTCTTAAAATTGTAACAAAACTGGAAAAAAAAAATCTATAGAGAATTGGGATATTTATTAAACTGTGATATTGTGTGGGGTGGCGACTGGTGATTCCCATATTTATTGATTTATGTAGCTCAAACACATTGATGCTTGGTCTTGTGAGCCAGTAGAAAGCAAGCAGTTATGGTTTCTTTAGTTTGTACGAAAGAAAATAAAGAGTAGTGTATTCTTAAGAAGCAGTCGCAAAATTACACTGTTTTCTTACTGTTGGTTGAAAATAGTTGGCACCTCTGGGTAGCTAAACATCAATTAATACAAATAGGAATGAATGCTCTAACTACTATTGAATTGCATGCTTTAAATTAATTCAACGTTTAGAAACAGGCACACATGTTACTACGTGGATCAAAATGAACCCAGATGAATACTGTTTAAATAGGATTTTCTGAGCCTCATTTCTCTTTCCCATCCCTAGTCATTTTAAATTTGTTTCAGTCAGGTGTATTAGAAAATCCACTTCAAATACAGTTACTGCCTTCTACAAAAATACTTCCTCTTCATCTTTCTCTATTTTCACTACTGACATCTCTTTGATCCTTCTTTTACTGCCTTTCTGGTTTGTCTTTGCCTTGCTTCTCTCTTTCCCTCCCTCTTTTTTGCTTTGCCCTTTCCTTTTCCTGCTGATTCAGACACTAGATCAATGGGTACAAGTACATGGGTTATGTGTGAAAGCCAAAATTCTGAATCGATGCAAGAAAAACAAACATCTCCATAAATGTAACATCGACTTACATCCGCCTTGGACTTCTGAGAAGATCTTTCCAGAACATCATCACAGGACAGATCTGAGTCCTCGGAAAAACTGAGGTTTCTTCTCAAATGCAAATCTTACACAAGAAACGGAATAGCCGTTACACCATTTAAAAATATGAGTCCTCGAAGGTTAAATACAATCCCTAACAGAAACCAATAAATATTTTAAACCTCTCACCTGAGGACCTTGCCACTGGCGATCCTTTCTTCTTTCCCGAGTCCACTGTTGTGGAGCTAGAGGGTGTGCTCGGACAAGACTTGTCATCTTTTTTCTTCTTGTCCTTCTTGTACCCGGAAAATACTGCTTTCCACAAGGACTTGTGTTTAGGTGGAGTCTCTTCCGTACCAGTGTGTCTGCTTTCATTTTTTGCCTTTTTTTCTTTTTTGTTCTTACGTGGAGAAAAGAGCGAGCTACGTTTTTTACTCTTTCCTCCTGTAGAACTCTCAGACGAGGTGACAGAACTATCCACACTCTTACTTAAAGGTGAGGTAAAGAATCGGTCAGGAAGTACCTCTGCTTGTTTTTTGCTCTCCAATGCCTTCACAGCTGAAGACTGTGGAGAACTTGAGCGCTTCTTGCTTTTAACAGCTACATCGGAAACATTCCAGGCCACTTTGGCCACAGCACCCTTACTTGACTCAACCTCTTTCATTTTATTAATCTGCTTGGCCATTGCATCTTTAAGAGCTTGACTTTTCACTGATTTCTCCCTCTCCCTCATCCGCTCTTCAGCAATCTCTTTGGCTTCAGGAGAAAAGTGCTGGGGACCTTTCACAGATCTGGACACAAGACCCCCGTGAATGTTGGGTTTTCCATTCTCGACAGCCAAAGCAAGGTGAAGAGAAGGTTTGTCTCTGTTCACTTTGCTAGTGGGTGGGGTGTAGAACCTATCCTGCATGCTTGCGTCAGGGGTACGATCATCATACGTGTCCTCCACATCATCAGCAAAGGGAATCTCATCTACACACTCTGCAAACGACTTCCTCACTTCTTCTCGTCGTGGCTTACTGGGCTCCTTTATCCTCATCACCACTGGGGGGTTGGTTCTCGGAGCAGCTACTGGAACAGCCACAATTTTTTCCTGATTTTGACTGGTAGGAGTTTTAGCTTTGGCTAAAGGTGCCTTCTCCATTTCACATTCCTCACTGGGTGAAGCTAGCTTCTCCCAAGACACTTGAGACTTCTTCCTTGTGAGAGTTGCTGGCTCCTCATTTGGTGGAGGTGGTGGAGGACTGGAAGGAGGCGTGAGCATGGTAGAATCAGAGTTGTTGATGCTGTCACAGGTAGGTGTTTGACTAGTCGTGTAGCTATCATTTAGGCCCAGACCTGAGCTACTGCTTAGATCCTTTCTCTCTGAGCTACTACTCTTGGGTTCTACAGGAGAGATTACCTGACCCTCAACAGTAATATTGAGTCTGTGGATGACAGTGCGGCCTGTGAATGCTGGCTTCTCGGATATGGCCTCTGAGATCTGGGGTTTAGACAGTACAGGATCTGCGGTAGGGGTTTTAATAACACTCTTCTCTACAACTTTGCTCCTTTCCAGTGGGGTAAGCCCTAAGCTCCTCCTAATCTCAGCACTCTTCAGCCAGAACTCTTCAATAATATCAGTCTTCTTGGCTGGCGTCTCCATTTTCGAATCTTTTGCATTCAGAGATTCTACGGTTATTCTCTCTGAAACAGGTTTCGTCAGAGGTGTGGAAGTTATAGCAGGGACTGGTTGAGTCCTCACAGGTGAGCCCGAGGAAAGGGGAGAAGCGGGCTCCTGGCACGGGAGGGGCTGGGCACAGATTGGGGATAAGGGGTTGGCTGAAGGTGAGCAGGCACAAGACTCAACCTGGACAGGAGATTTTGGGGCGACCGTATCTGGTAGAGGAGCTGGCTGGAAGCGGATAGGAGATACCAATGTGATAGGAGATACCAACGTGATAGGAGTTTTTGGTGTCTTAGCCTCTGGTGACGGTAGGACCTCTGGTTTGGCATCTTCTGGCAAAAAGGGCTCAGGAAAAAAACGTGTGCCTGGAGATTTAATCAGCCCTGGAGTCAAAATTTCTTTGATCTGGAGGTAAAAATGCAAAGAAACAAATTAAAACATGTGTAGCCTTGATCACTAGATAAAGTAAATAAAATAAAATAAAATAAAATGACCTCTTCAGCAGGTGTATTTGGCTTTGGGATTGAAGTGAGAATAACATCTACAATGATTTCCTTTGGACTAAGAGGCGCCTGTTCTTTATGCTCTTTGTGCTCTGAGAAAATAAAGCAAAAGAGACATGAGTGTCATTTGTTTTTTTTAAAGAGTTAATACTATACATGATATACTTTACATATTAATATCAATGCACTAAATTACACAAAAATGGCATACTGTTTACGCCAAAGCGTACCAATTTTGGAAATTTGTTCTATGCTCTCTGGCTTTCCAGGATCTACAGGAAGAGGCTCAGGAACTTCACCATGATGCAAGCGAGCTTCAGCTTCTGCATCTGAAGGGATGTCCTCTGGAGCACAGAAGACATATAACTGCTGTCACTTTCAGTGTACACACATTATATCATCCATAGGCATAGCAAACACAGCCACATTTTATCATTAGTTTCACTGTGACAAACCTTCATCCAGCTCAGTGCCAGGCTCAATGTCTGGGCTTCCTGCTTCAGCCTCAGGTTCTTCCTCATCTTCTACACAAGGCTCTGAGCCAGAGGGAAAAAAATAAAAATAAAAAAAGACACAACGGGATGAGGTTATATAAGAGTATATCAGCCACTAGCTCAAAGATCTGATGCGACATACAGTATATGCGACTATTATATAGATGGTAATGCAAATGTAATGGAAATAACAACAGTTAGGCATGCATGACATTTAAATAGAATGTATGGACAAAAAAAAAAAAAACAACAAGAACAAATAATAATAATTACATCCTTTGTAATGTAACCAATGCCACAATGATTAGCACAAGCGTTTGCACATGCTGATATCCATTTACGCATATGGGCAAATGGATAAGGCTTGGTTTCAGCAGCTAGGCAGCAGGATGATCATGAGAATTAAAGAAAAAAAAAAAAAAGATGCCCTCCCTCCCCATCCACAGACCAGCTATAAGTGGTCACACTGATGTTAGAGCTTCAATATAATCTTAATGTCTCCCATGGGGAAAAAAAATTAAGCCATTCAAACCATTTTTTCATTCATTTCTTAATATGGTTTCCAATACAAGAATGACAGTATTAATAAAATTGCTAGTTTATACAAATTAGATTTTTATCAGTGAAGCTTTACAAATACTGACTGCTTTTTTTTTAAAGTAATAATAATCATAATAATAATCATAATAATAATAATACTAAAAAAACTTTTCTGATCAAAAACCCCACTATGGTAGCCAAGAGCGTCAATATTTACGTCAATAAGCAGCAGAGGAGAGATACTGGATAGCAAATTTCCTTGTTAAAAAGACTCTGTCTAATGGTTTCTACATGCAGAGTTAAATGACAGCTTCATCATGCAGCCAGTATTCCACCTGTGTGTGAATACATCTGTGACATGCTGTGCACTGCAGCGTGTTTGCGTATAGGGAGAGTTTTTAGATGGAGAGCTGCTGCTTTGGTTTCTGCACTACCTCCAGACATGGAGTCCAGCCAGGCCCTGACAGCCTCGTGCCGCACTGATTTGTGGGAGGGGACTAAAACAATCAAATGAAAAGGTATATGAAAAACACAACAGATGAACAACTCAACAAAAGAATGGTGTAACTCGGACAAGGGGGAAAAAATGCACCTATTCTGGAGCCTATCAAGTAAAGTGAGATCAAGCAGGATGATGGATACAAAGCATATAAAAATACTATGACATTCATACAATGATAACAAATGATATGATAAACAACAAAAAGTAACACTCCGTAAAAAAAATAAAATAAATACATGACATGAAGGACAGAAAAAGGTCACATTCTTTCTCAAACGCAACGCACGCATACAAAAAGATGATTACGGATCCCAGCAGCCAGACGCTTCTCCAGACTGGGTTACCTGTGCTGGAGATAGGCTGAGTGTTCTGCGTGAGGAGTGAAGAAGGAGAGCCTGAATCTGTGCACTCCTCCTTTTCTACCCCCATCTGAGGAAGCAGTGGGTCCACTGGCTGAAGACTCTGTTGAATTCGCAGGTTCCTGGCTATTGGGTGTCACGATTTATAATGTCATGTAAGAAGTGTGATTGCAAAAAAAAACAAGAGGAGGGGAAAAGTCACCAAGGACACCAAAAGGTGACCAACAAAAAAAGCAGGATCAGGAGGGACAGATGGAAACAATGAAGAGGGAGAAAGAAAGAGGGGAAAAAAGGAACAGAAGACTTTAGAGGACATTTTGTAAATAATACAGCTTTAAGAATAGAACAAGCATGCATTAATGCCAATCCCAAGGCTCCAGACTAACAAAGGGCATGTTTAAAATAATGTTCTGGATAATGCTTTATAAGTAATAATGTTTCATGAACAAAACAGATTTGTAATTCTGTGTCCAGATGTCTTTGAAAATATGATCCCTACAGTATGTGTTGGCCAGATCACAACGATTTTAATCAAAAGCATTCATGTTCAATATTGTGTTTTTAGTCAATATAATCCTTACAATATATAAATATATACAAGTCAAGATACAGAACAATACAGTAGCTGATGGTGCTATGGTAGTATTTCTGACTTTCAGGATGATTCTTTATACAGTTAGTCTGAAGCCTTGTATATATGTGGCATACATTTAGACCAATCGAAGAAATAATACCACTCTCACTCAAATTGCATTCAAACCTCATACATAATATAGCAATGCTATACTGCCATTATTTTTGTATATTAGTATGACCTAAACAAGAAAATATCTGGACCTTGGAATTGCATTCATGCATAAATAAAACCCTGCATTGTTAGGCAATAATATCAGCAGTGATGAGTGCATTTCTTGGGTAAATGGAAATTGCTTAGGTTAAAAGCCGGACGGGGAGAAAATATTTAATCCTGTTCATTTAACATATTCTGTCATTTAAGGAAAAAAAATCTTACACTTCTTAAATTTGACCGTAACATGCTGTCAGTATCCATGTGAGAGAAAAACCACTCAGAACCAAAATTAGTTGTAATGATGTACAAAGAAGAAGTACGAACAAGGTACAGTAAGGTGATGATTTTTTTTACCTTTGCGTGTGTGTGTGTGTGTGTGTGTGTGTGTGTGTGTTTTTTTTTTCAAACGCATCCACAGGCAGATATACCTTTAAATGTACCCGTATCCTCTTCATCTTTCAGGTTCTCCAGCCATAGACCTGACTGGAGTTCCCTTTCCCAAGGGTAATACTCCCCCTCTGTTAGCCCACGCAGTTACCCCAACACACACACACACACACACACACACACATACATACATACATACACAGAGAGGTGGACCAAACACATATGGAAAGGGAATCAAAACATTCACCCACACAAACACAGACACAGAGGATTAAGAAGGAAAGGAGAGAGGAGTAAGTGGTGTTTCCACAGCACAGGGTAACAGACACTATGACAGACAGTATGATCAGTCCCTTGGCCCCCAAACCTCGTATTACACTTTCATCGCAACTTGATGGTTTTTGGTTTATGAAATCCCACAACTGCTTATGAAATATGAAAACGGTCTCAATGAAAGCCTCCCACAAGGACGTAACTGTAGAAAACACGCTGGCTACATCTATAGGGAACACTACAGATATAAAATTGAGTGTTTGAAAAGATAACGGCAAATACTGAGATGTAATAAGTTTGGTGATCTGAGAAATCCTGTCACATTCTCAAATATTGGTTTTGTTTTTTTATGACGCACTACATGGCTAAACATTTATGGATGCCTGATCATGCACAAAGTGAGGTCCGTGAAGACCAGGACATGGCTTGCCAAGGCTGGAGCGGAAGAGCTCAAGTGGATTGCACAATGCCCTGACCTCAATTCAACATCTTTATGATAAACTGGAGCACCCCAAGTCTTCTCACCCACAAATCAGTGCCTGACTTCACAATTGCTTTTGTAGCAAAATCGAGCACAGATCCTCGAAGATGCACTTAAATGCGAAATGTCTTCTTTAAAACATTGTAGGTTACAATAACAGCAAAAGGGGACTCAATCTGGAATCTTAATCTGAAATCCTGGATGTTAAAAAAAAATATATATATGGGTGTGATGGCCAGGTGTCAAACCTCTGGCTTTATAGAGCTCGTGCAGCTACTGTACATCACTGTCATATGACTTCTGTTGCTACGGCTGTCTTGCCGGTCATACAGTACTCACACCCCTAACATAGTCAATCTGCCTAGTTCTTGTGCTGACTTGCAAAACTCTATCTAAACTATTAATCATCTAGACAGCTGCTTCAAACAATGTGTCAAACATTTTATTTTTAATTAAATGCATGTATAATATGGCAGCAAGGTGGCTTTGTGGTTAGCACTGTCGCCTTGCACCTTCAGGGTCCGGGTTCGATTCCCGACCAGGTTCGACTCCAGCATCTGTGTGCATGGAGTTTGCATATTTTCCCTGTGCTTTGTGTGTTTCCTCCAGGTCCCCTGGTTTCCTCCAGAGACATGCAGAAAATGCACAAATTGCCCGTAGTGTGTATGTGTGAGGGCTGGGATGGATTGGCCCACCGTGACCTTGTACAAAGGATAAAGCGATATAGATGATGAGTGAATGAGTGATATAAAAGTTTATCCTGTTCTAGCTGTTCTACAAAATTTGGCCTTATTAACATCAAAAGACTTTTCCCAGACCACCACACATGCGATACATTCTGCAAAAATCAATAATCTACCTGCACTGCACCTTTAAAATAAATTGCTGTTCTTCGTCTGGATAAACAACAATAGTAATAATAGCTTGAGAACTATAACGACAAGGACATACACAGAAAGGAAATATGAAACGAATAGAGAAATGAGAAAAGATTTAACACAAAAACAACACACTCTCACCCTGTTTTTGATTTTCCCTCAGTCATGCCACTTGCATATTATGGTAGCTTTTTTTTCTCCCAGCTTTTATTTGGCCTTGCAAAATGAACAGCTAACATTTGTTCAGACAACTAGTATATTTTCCTAGACCATATACAAACTGGCAATGCATAAGCAATATAAAATTACCATCACTTGATTCTTCCTCCTCCTCATCCTCCTCTTCTTCCTCTTCTTCATCCTCTTCTTCATCTTCATCCTCTTCCTCAATGTCTCCATCCTTCCCGCTTGCCCCAGCGTCGCTGCTTGCCTTCAGTTTTGCATGGAGCTCCACAGCTTCCTTCCACGGCACTCCACCGAGATCAGAGTTCGCCGGGGGCTCCAGATCCTCGCCTTCTTCCTCCATGTCAGATTCTGAGCTACTGCAGTGAGACAAGAGTGGGCATTATCAGTATATAATCAGTAGGTATGCAGCGGTGGACAAAGTACATTGTACATCCTGTGCTTAAGTAAATGTAAAGATACCTTAAACAAAATATTACTCAAGTAAAAGGAGTCCTACCTTTACATTTCTACTAAAGAAAAAGTACTTATTACAGTACATATTTACTTACGTATTGAAAGCACTGAGTGTGTATTAGCTCAATGTAGCCTTTAAGTCATAGTAAAATTCTCTCTCTTTCATCATGTCTCAACTCTGATCCCAAACACCTGCTACATAAACATTTTACATAGGAAGGCAAATCATGCAATTTAAAATAAAAGTAAGCAGGTAGTTAAAAAAATATTACTGCTTCAAATACTACACACCACTGTGGTTACGTAACATAACTCCAGGCCCAAATGTAGTGAATTAGAACGTACAGATTGTTGAACCATGTGGTAGAGTAAAAGGATACACTAATAAAACTACTGAAGTAAAGTACAGATATGTGAAAACTGTACTCGAGTATATTAACAAAGTAAAGGTTCTTAATTACCTTCCACATCTGCATATTTGCTTCTGCTACAAATAAAACAGATACATTTGTGCTCACAATATACAGTAAAACCTTGGATTGCAAGTACCGTGGTCTGCGAGTGTTTCGCAAGACAAGCAAAAATAGTAAATACATTTTAAATCGTTAAACAAGCGAGGTCTTGAAATACAAGCAGTATTGTGGGTAATCGTCTCATATTCTCTGTATAGTCAACATCAGTGCGCGCACATAACACTGTGACCGTGTGTATGTGCGTGTGAAGCATTTTTTTATTTTGTGTTTCTATGTGTGTGTAAGTGTGTATGCTTGTGTCAGAGTCTCTGTCGGTAAACTGGTGTGTGTGTGTGTGTGTGTGAGAGAGAGAAAGTGAAAGTCGTCCTACACAGTAGCCCCCGTCCTCCTCTCCCCTCTCTCTGGTCTCAATCATTACAGTTACGAAGGTAAAGTGCAGTTAATTTGTTTTATTTTCACTTTATATTTTGTATCAATAATTTTTATATTTTATAATTTTATATGAATATTTTTGCATTGTGGAACGAATCATCAGAGTTTCCATTATTTCTCTTATAGGGAAATTTGCTTTGATATATGAGTGCTTTGATATACAAGTGTGCTTCCTGTACAAATTATGCTCGCAATCCAAGGTTTAACTGTAAAATTTGGGTCTGTATTGTAATCTTGTAAACAAAAACACTCAGATATATATCACGTTTTTTTTTTTTTTTGGAACTAAGCACTTTTACACAGTGTATTAAGGTTAGTCAATCAAACACTGATAACTATTAACTTTTAGTCAATCAAACACTGATAACTATTAACTTAAGGTCACATATATAATCTTTTTTTTTTAACTAGTTTGCATAAAAATAAGGGGTCGCCAAAACATGTTACATCTTCAGCTGAGTACAACTGGCATGCTTTATCTTCTTTCTGTTTAACTCCTATTCAGTGCCTAGAGCTTTAAAAGATTTGCCCCAAAACACCCTTTTGTGAAAGTGCAAAAAGGCTAGGTTAGTTCTTAGCAGGTATCTGCCGACCAGTAAAAGCTAATCCGGTCCTTCTTAAAAGCTGGTACCTGATAGCCTCACTATATTTACTGTAGCTGTTGCCCAGAGAAGGGCGGAGCTGGGCAAACTAAAAACTAAATAGATATTATTAAGTTCAATACGAGACTGCAGTTATATTTATTATCCATTTTGTGATAAAGCTGTTCTCTGGCTTCCTGAAGCTGCTAATGATATTAAAGCCTTCTGTACTCACCTGGAGCCCTCGTCCACGTCCGTGCCTTTATCCAGCACACTGCTGAGGTTGTGCTCAGCCAACGTCTCCTCAGGCACCTCTTCAAGCTCCTCCTCTCTCTGCATGGACAGCCGGTAGTTCTCCAGCTCAATGCGCTCTGGAGTCCCTTTAAGACGTTTTGCCACACTGGGCTCGGCCACACCGTTCAGCTCAGGAACTGCAGAGGACAGAGAGGGGAGAGGAAGTGATGCTGTTTTATTCAGACATTAGACTTGGGGGGGAGTGGGAGCCTGGAGATTGGGAAGTTTTCATATACAGAACAGGCTTACCTCTTCAGTTTTCTTCAAGATTCTGAGATAAATCATGTCTACCCTGATTCCACATGTTTAAATAATATCTTTATGTTAGAGTTAGGGTTATGTTCATCCTGACATGTTTTACTTGTTTACCAAGGGTGGGGATATAAACATCATCCTTAAAAATCTGCATTTATTTTAAATATTAAAGGCATTCATGTAAAAGAGTTCATTTACAAGAAAAAGACAAACACAAACTCAGTGTTTAAAAATGTATTGCATGTGATTTATTAGCCTACACCATTTGATAGCATGTATTATATTAATAATATTATTAACTATATTACATAATTCATGAATACAATATCAGCTAATGTACCTTGCCTTTGTCCCATCCTACAAAGCAATGGTTTAATGTTTTTTTTCTTTTCACTTTAAAAGCATGGTTATGATGAATAAAAGGACGATATCCCTGCTCTATGGAGTCAATGATACAGATAATATATCTGACCCTTAATTAGAAATGTACATACTGTAATTAATTAGATGAGTAATAATAATTATGCAGGGAGAAAAAATCTAAAAGCAAGAAGAATGTGCTGGTGAACGAGCATGGTTTGGTGCAGCATGATCAACGAACATAATGAACTTATCTCATTAACACTTAAACCTACATATATTTGAAATCAGTAATCTGTATTATTATTATTTTTTTTTTTTACAGCAGTGGAGATCAGTGACCGAGGACTAACTGACTACATGTTTTCAAAATCTGGAATGTAAGAACCGAAAGTGCATTTTTTAAAAATATCTGTGTAAATGTGTAGTGCGTAAGGCACTCTAAAGAACTCTAATGAACTTACCTACTTTGCATCATTTATATGTAAAATACTCTTTTCAAAATCAACCAGCGATAGACTAACAATTTCAAATCATCAAAGCAACCAAAATATTATACATCTTACTTATTTTATATTATTTATAAAAGTATATATATATATTTTTTTTTTGTTTCTCCTCAGTAAAATTCCAATCCTACAAAATATGGGAAAAGAAACTATGAAGTAAGAATGAAGAAAGGGCTCAAACACACACACAAACACACACACAAACACACACACAAACACACACACAAAGAAAAAAGACGAAAGGCATGATAAGCTGTGGTTAGAGGTAAAAAGCACACATGGATGCAAGCTCAAGCTCAGCAATCAGCTGCTCTTATAGGACTGGGGAAAGGTAAAGCTTACAGAGAGATTCAATCACACACGTACACACACACCGTACAATCACTACATCACACATCTTCAGTAGTAAGTACAGGTACAGAACCACAGGCACTAATCAGGCAGGCACTAGAAAGAAAGATGTTGGAAGAAGAAATGCTTCAGCAACATAAAGGTTAAACAATTGCTACATAAAATAATACACTTCCTGGCCAAAAAAAGAAACAAAAAAAGTTGGACAATGCTGTTTAATTCCTTCGTGAGAATGATATCTCATGCGTCCGGAACCTCTCTCACAATATTTGTCCCGGAATGTGCGAGTGCCATTAAAGAAGGAAAAAAAGTCCATTGACTGGATAGGTGGTGCATGATGGGTGCAACGCTTTATGCGTTTCACTACTTATCCTGATGCACCCTTACCTTGGGAATAGGGTCAATTTGGACCCATTAGACCACATGATCTTGTTTGCTCCAAACTCCAATCTTTATGCTTTCTTATCAGTGTTGGGGGACGTTACGTTTTAAAGTAACTAATTACATTACAAAATTACTGTCATTAAAAAGTAATCAGTTACATTACAGCGTTAC
>JAOVVB010000037.1:28847283-28862901 GCA_028570985.1 Heterobranchus longifilis | reverse complement strand
TGAAGTCCAGTGTGAAGTTTCCACAGTCTGTGTTGATTTGGGGAGCCATGTCATCTGCTGGTGTTGGTCCACTGTGCCTTATTAAGTCCAGGGTCAACATGACCGTGGGATTACTGTGCTTGATTGGCCAGCAAACTCACCTGAACTGAATCCCATAAAGAATCTATGGGGCACTGCCAAGATGAAAGACATGAGACCGAACGATGCAGAAGAGCTGAAGGCTGCTATTGAAGCATCCTAGTCTTCCATAACACCTCAGCAGTGCTGATAGCTTCCATGCCACGCTTCCATGCCACGCAGCATTGAGGCAGTAATTGCTGCAAAAGGGGCCCAAACCAAGTACTCAGATCCGATATGTTCCATGTACAATCCTTGTTTTATTGATTGCATGTAATATTCTAATTTTCTGAGATGGTGAATTTGGGGTTTTCATGAGCTGTAAGCCATAATCATCTCAATTATGACAAATCACGGCTTAAACTATCTTGCTTTGCATGTAATGAGTCTCTCATATATTAGTTTCACCTTTTAAGTTGCATTACCGAAATAAAAAAAACTTTTTACTTATATATTCTAATTTTTCGAGTTTCACCTGTAGATCAATCTAGATCTACAGAAAGAGTACTATGGGGCTATAGCAGGATCTATTCTAAGAAATTTTCCCTATTTCTATGGCCATACCTGTTGCTCTGTCTTAGGCAGAGTCTGACACTTCAAAATTTCTTTACAGCAGAAACTCATTTGTTCTTGCAACTGAGTTCGCCTCTGAAGGTTTACAAAGAGACAAAAAAAAAAGTGCTGTTTAAATAGGATTTTCGATAACTGTTGAAAGCAATGGATCAGGAGCATCATCACAGGTCTGGGAAGTTGATAAGCAACATACAAGATTTAATTAAATCATGCTAAACTAGCCAAACAAACAATACAAGCTGACGCCTATAGCGAGACATTGGCAGTGTCGGAGCCTACACACGCTCTTTACCTTTCTCCATGCAGGAAGCGGCTCTTTCAGCGTGATGGACGGCAGGCAGGGGGGCAGCACAAACCCCAACTCAGGCTCAGTGTCATTCTATAAACCATTGGAGCGTAAAATGACAGGTGGTGTGACCGATTATGTGCCACCGTCACAATTCATAAAAAGAAGCAGAAAACAGAGAAAAACAAACACAGCAAAAGATATGAAAAGAGACACAGGCACAATAGCAGAAAAAAAATAAATGTAGAGGAATGATGATTTTTTTTCTCCTCTCCAGATATTAGACATACCTGAAGAATGTCATGCAGTAACGAAAGCACATAGAGAAAATAAACCACCATTGAGACATAAATGGTAGTGATGCACAAGCAAAGAGTTTCGAGCACACTTAGCAGAAGAGTAAGCCAAAAGAAATAGATAAAATAAATGATTTAGATGATTATTTTCTTTTTGAAGAAATGTTTGAACTGTACCTAGGCAGGCATTTGCGAAAATCATTCCAGGAAAGCCAGTGAAGGAACAAATTGCTTTAAAATAGAGTTTAATATAAAAGAGATGCTAAATTATAATCAGAATTAGGACTAGTGGGTGGTTTTACTTTCTGTACTCACTGCAACATTATCGGATGTACTGTATGTATCACATCGAAGTTTCACCACAGCAGACAATTCATAATTTTTATTATTATTATGATTATTATTATTATAGTATTATAATTAACACAAATTGCAAGGCATAAAAATCCCAGGTTTTTTTTTTTTGGTTTATGGCTAGGCCAGGAATATTAATTTCAGAGCACCGCTGTGAACCCACAGTCCAGAAGATATTGGTGTCAGCAAACAGCAGTGAGCTTAACAGGGTCATGATCCACCACAAAGAGCGTTCAGGCAGCTATAAAAAGCAAGCACACCTTTAGTAATGCCACACATTCCTGCTGGCTATTTCGTCATGGTGGATCACACACACACACACACACACACACACACACACACACACTCAATAAAAGCTCAACAGAGATTTAAGTAGGCCATGTTCTTAACCTTCAACAAGCAAGTTTATTTATCCAAAGAAGCAATCGAATTTGAATCACTGTCTGAAAAAGAGAGTTACCCCTTTACACATATACATACATAAATAAATAAATAAATAAATAAATAAAGATAAGATCCAAACACAGGTTAGAACCATTGTGCATACTGTAGCTGTAACTGAAGTCTTCATTATTTTTTTACAAATCACACATCATCCAGACTTTGGCCTACCTGTCTTTTGAGTCCTGTTGACTGTGCCGGAGCATTCTCCTCAAACTTGGCCAGCAGCTGAGTGGCCATGGACTTCACCTTGTTGTTGTTTGCGGCTGCAGTGGCATCGACTCGACGCTCCGCCAGAGCCGTGGCTACAAAAGGTCGTTCATCACGGACCGGCCGCTGAGGTTCCTCCTTAGCCACGATTGAACAATCATTAGAAACTGAATTTAAAGAATCCATCAAGCTTTATCATTAATGCTACGCCAGGGGTATACACTTACATCTTCAGACTGGCCCGCCTGACTCGTCTTCCTCCTCTTCCCCAATCCGTCAAGCTCCTTCTCCTTCTTATCCTGCTAACAAGTGCAACCATGATTAAGATTAAAGAGATTATGTGCGCATACATAGGTCACTTAATATTTGCACTGTTGTCTTCCTGACACAGCGCAGGTCGTCCAGGAGTACAGTACCTTGGGGTTGCGTTTCCTCGAGATGTTGATGCTCTGACCCAGTTTGCTAAGGAAGGAGATGGGCGACTTGGTGCTGGCGATCAGAGCGGCCTTTTCCTCTGGACTGAGGTTCTGATTGTCTAAAACATAAAGCAAAACCTTTCTAAAAGATGTACAAACAAATCAAATAAAGCAAATACATTTTATTTATCCCAAACTGGTGTTAGGAATATTGGGAGTCAAGACAGAAACTATTGTACAATGAATGGGAATCAATCTATCAATCAATCAATTAATTTAGCATGATTGTAAAATTGATATTTGTAGCAAGCTGTAAATAAAAAGAAAACATTTATGTGAGTCCTAAATACTGTACATTATCCCAAGGACAGTGTAGAATCTTTAAATATTAAAATAGGAAATAAAATAAAGTATTTACATAAAACAAATCAGCATCTAGTCAGTATCTTTTCCTTAAACAGCACATCCTGGAGTGATTTTACAACTGAAGACTTTCAGTTCTTAATCGTTTATTCTTTTATGTTTAATTTTGTGCAATATTTTGCATGATAATTAATTCATGTTATCACTTAGGTTGCATTAGTTATAAACATTTATTTTAATACCAGCCATTTTTATTTTCTCATTCACTTGAAGTTAATAATACATTATAGCTTTACCTCTAACTGTTATTATGTACAGCTTCTGAAGACTCATTTTAAAAATGCTAAATCAAAATTCTCACAGAAAACTATTATATAATTGTGAATATATCTATTTAAACAAAATAAATTAGTAAAACTATAAATAAAAACAATCAGATTTTTTTTGTATGACTTTTCAGTAAATGGGTTCATCAAAGATATAAATAAATTAAGTATATACAATCATAAAGATGCAATCAGTTTTTAAAACTCTACTGTGTACTATGTATTATGGTAAATTCATATCAGCACACCACTACTCACCACCAGGGGGCACAGTGTCCTTGAACATCTCGTAGAACTGACTGAGGTACATGACCATCGAGAGCTTGTCAGGCTCCACTACGACAGACATCTCCTTCCCAGTCATAATTGGCGAAATCCCAAATTCTCTCTCAGCCACGTCAAAAGCCAACTGGTTATTCTTCTCCACGTCCTTCTCGTCCAGCGAGTCAAAATCACTACAGATTTTACACATGCAAACAAACACAAGGTCAAGATTTGATCTAGAACACGTTTACAGCTAAATTTGTTCCAGAGAGTCTGATATAGGGCTGTGCAAATCAGACACTATTAAAAAAAATAATAATAACAAAAAAATATACAGTTTAGGTACTGAAGAGAGCGGAGAACACTTCCTAACCTATGAACTATTCGCTTAATGCACCTCTTATAATCCTGTAGGGGCTAATAAACTAAGAAAAAGTACAATGCTGGGTATTTAGTCTAATGGACAATGTGTTCTTAGAGGTAATGGTCAATAAGCTGAGAGAGTGAAAGGGTGATCTGTACATAAGCAAGCTATTAGAAGCCACTCTACTTTAACAAATGTGCAAAATAAGATGGCCCGGAAGAAAAATGGGAGACATTCTCAAATCCCAAATGTAATTTAGTTTCCGAGTCAGTGCTTTCAACACATACATCATATTTTACAGGGTTTTACAATATGCCAGGCAGATCAAATACTATAATGAATGAAATGAATAATAATGAAATTTAGGAACGTGGATATACAGTACATTAGTTTAAACATTGTAAGGCAAACACATCATACACAATAAAAATGGTGTTAGCTAACCAGGACACAGGGAACTTAAGCATAGAAGCTAGCTAATGGCTGAGACTATTGTGTCAGGTAACTAGCATGTAGCTGCTCATATAAACTATAAAAGCACAGTAACTGTGGAGACAAATCATATTTGTTGAGAATATCAACATTACCCTCAGATATGTAAAAAAAAAAAGTAATAAAATAAATAATAATAATAATAATAATAATAATGTAAATACGATCACCAATGTTTGCTAACTGCTTCTCCACAGATGCTAGCATACTGACAAATACAAACATTGTCACAAATCTCAAACTACAAGCCAACAGGGTAAAAAAAAAAAAAGTTTTAACACAAAATGAAATCATTTCATATAAAATACTAAGAACTTTCTTTTAAACACTGTGATGTCATCCTTCAATACACTTAATTTCATATGTTAATTCCACATATTAGTCACATACAATATAATTGCAATGCCTTTTTCCAATGATAAAACCATGCTTCTGGATCATACTCATGTATATTCTATACGACAAAACAAGTCTGTTCTCCACAGTGTTGTCTTTGTTTGTTTCTTGAAAGCCAAGCTGATTATATCCATTGTTAAGGAATTGTAAAGAATCGAAATATTATGAAATGAGTAAAGATTTAGTGAACTACAGTAGAAGGCAGATGTTCAAACAGAGTTCTGTTCAGATACAAAAATATCTAATATCGAGAATATCTAATGCTTATTGCTGGGATTCTATTAAAAAATCTCTATTATTGATTGACTAAATTTGCGTAGTTAAAATGACTAAAATTACATTGTAATTACACTTTACATTACCATGGTTTGCTAGTTTCCTATCGACGAATTCCCCCAGTAGTAAGAAATTTAAACATGTAAACACAAAGATCTAAGGTTGCAAATTGTGAGCTAATACAAGCCCTGTACTTTAGATACTTGAAGGTTAGTACTTATTGTCCTTTCTCAAGCACACAAGTAAATGGAGGACCTCTACTTATACTTGAGTAATATTTACTCTACTTCCATTCAAGTACAATGATTTATATACAAGTAAAGATTTGTGTACTTTGCCCACCTCCACTTGAACTCAAACTCTGGTTGTTGGCTCCCTTAACTCTGTAAATATTTATCTAATATTCAAAAGGCTTCAAAAAAAACCTACATGTTAATTAAATATTTAATCGTTCAAATTCTTAATGGCAATTAATTTATTAATAATTAATCATTAACATCCATAATGGAGACCATGACCCTATTGTAGTACTTAATTTTATCTTATAACCTCCAAATACAAATATACATATTATATGACATTCATACAGTTCTAACTGTGTACATGTTACTGTATATGTTGTGCATCCCATATTATATGCGCTATACACTACAATAGATAATATAACACAGAACAGGGTTTGTTTAAGAGGACAGAGCACTCACATGAGGTCTGGCCTGTAGCGATGGATAAGGGCACATAAAGCCAAGCCACTCTTCCATGACATGGTGAGATCAGACACGCTGACCCCTCTGTAGCCATCCGTCTGCCTCTGACACCAGTTTAGCAGCTTGCTGGAGCGGGCTACCGACTCTGGTAAAATAAACAGAGTGCATCCTAATTAGCCATTGTTCTGGGACAAGCTTTTATCATCAAACAGATCACTGTTAGTCATTTAATAATGTCAGTATCCATAGGGAGGGGGAAAAAAGTGGTTTTATTTACTGATGGCAAGGTAACGGGGAATCCTAGAGGCGGGAGGTTTTGAATCATGGTTAAGAATGGAATTTTATGAAATATATTCTGTTAGACAGAGCTGTATTAAAATCTAAATGAACATTGCAAAACATTCATTACTGATGGTGTTAGACATTACATTATTAATAAAGTTACTAACACAACAGCATGACCTTTAAAGGAAAAACCCTTATGAGACATAGCATCATGCATGTAGGCTTCAGTCATCCCTACTGTACAGTTACCTTGGAACTGCTTCTCAAGCAGAAATTCTAGAATAAATATAATATGGTATTAATTGAGAAATCAGAGCTAAGACTGTCTGGTTAACCTAAATACACACAACAATATCAATATAAAAATGGCTCACCATTCCTCATGAGTTTGGGAGTGGACGAGTTGACCACGTTCTCCATGTCGATGCGGATTTCCCTGGTCTCCCCGGTGTCTATGAGATGCCGTACCTTTACATGATGGAGAACACAGTATGAGACTTAATTCTCATTTCAACAGTGAGGCATGCTTTTTTTGCTGAGTGCGAGACGTCTCACCTGATTTGGCCGGAGCAGGTGCAGACTGATGTTGGGGTAGCGCGTTGTAGGATCCAACGTGTACTGACTGTAGTTTTTACTAACGTTCTCTGGAGTGGTTTGTGGCAGCAGACGATATATACTCTCCCTAAAAAAAAATCAATAGCACAGGACACAGGGTTAGTACCGGCGATTAGTGACTCAGGGTTTTACCCAGGAGATGCAATGAAGACAATTTAAAGTATCTGGGGCAGATAGGGCATGTGAGCATGGGGTAAAATGATTAGTGCAGTATGTTTTACAAGCATGAGGCATGAATGTAAAGCATTGCAAAGTTCATAGATTGCATTAGGTCTGTTAAATATATTGTAAGTTAACAACACTTCAAATGAAACACATAGAACCAAAAGAAAAGTAACACAAACTGCCCACGAAACCAATCCACTTAAATAAAATAGAACTTAAATAACATTTAAGGCGATGAACTCTTGCCCATTATCATGATGTCCAATATTTAAACAAAAACTATTAAAATATTAAATAGACTTTCGTTAAATTAAAGTTTAATATGAAGCATGATGATGCTTCCAAGGAGGAATGCCATCATCTTCAACAGTAGTGAATGAAAAAAAACTAACAGATTACCTTTTAGTACAATGGTAATAAAAAATTAGACCAATTGTAGTGAAATAAAGTATATGAATATATAATTGGGCTACAGTATGAGCTCTAGCACACATATAATTTGGCCTGGTTTTTAATCAGAAAGTTCTCAGCACTGCATAGAAGTATTTCGTTATCATGATCTGGCAACCCTGTCCTACAAAAAGTGCAGGAGAGGGAGAGTTTGAGGGGGCAAAATACAATTCATTAATGTGTGCAAGAAAATATTTAAATGAGTAAAAATATAATTTGTGTGCATGCAAAAAGAAAGAAAAAAGAAAGAAAAAAAATTTCTGTGAGTTTTTCACTCAGGAATAGGCCTGAATATAATGCCATACAGTGGTAAAATTTTATTTTGCACTATAAATGGTTAAACTTTGCAGCAAATCCACAGTTTACATGCGGACGAAGAGAGATCCATATGGTTCAGGGATTAACTACAATCAGTTACACCATCCAGAAAGAAATGCAAAACTGCGTGACCCATTCCACCCCCTCCCAACTCACCCACCATGCCTAAAACAAAAAACTAATATAAAATAATAAAACACATATGTGATCTGATGATGTGAGTAGCTATGAGGATATGGCATGACATGAATTCTGGGTTAAGGACCACCTTTCCAACTTCGCTTTCTGAGAAGGAATACCCTAGATTTTCTACTAGATAGCAGATTTTCCCTGGCAATGAAATACCAAGTTACAAGCTTTCGTTGATGTAGCATTACTTCCTATTGATGCCAATCTTACACAGGTATGAAGAATTATACAACTGGAATTTTTGGTATTAATGGAAAAAAAATAATCCATGTTCCTGATGCTAAAAGTTCTGGTTAATTGTGCAACACAAGTCGAAAGCTGTAAAATTAATTTCTTACCTTTCTGCCAACACCTCGAGAGCAGACGCACCCTGCGCCCAGCTTCTCACCATCCATGCCGAGTCCATGGCTGCCAAGAAGCCTCGTGCAATGCCAGTTCCCATTGGCCAGAACGGCTGCACAAACCATAGATTTTTCTTATCCGTTGTAACATTATGATGATACAGTGCAGTAACACATAGGACTATAAAATATATGTTCTTAAAAATGTCCCATTATTCAAAGTCATGTCCTTTTCTCTCACCTCTAGAAGGCTGTCTCCAACCAGGGCCACGAGCAGCTGGTGGCCATTGCGTTGGCGCACCAGCGCCGCATTTTCAGAGGCATACATGCACGTGAAGTCAAACATGGCCACATCAGGCTGCCCATAATGGTTGATGGCAAAGTCCAGCTTGGGCAGCTGGTGATTGGTGGAGAAGTCAGCTGCCTCTCTGGCATAGGACAGCAAAGCAGCTTGGTCCACATTAGATCTAGATAGGAGCATCTCCGTGTCCACATAATCCTAAAATATTGATAGGAAAACACAATATCAAGTGTGGTTCTGAAATGAAAACCCAGAACGGTTTCTACTACTGTAGGTTCCAATGCAAGCTAGAGAGCTTGTGGCCAGTGTACTTATTTGTACTTGCTGAAATAAATGAGCCCATGGTGTGTTAAACTCAGATTTGTTTGCAGTATTTAAATGAACATATAATTCAGCAGTGAGAGGCTTTCTGAGGAGCTATTCAGGGCGAACTATTCCTCTCTGATTCATGCTGCTATAACTGCCTTTGGTCTGCTGATGACCGCATCAGCCTCATTGCTTACAGGCCATTTCCACTTCTTAGAACAGACAGGGTTTTTCTCCTAGACATGGACCTATGAAGCACCTCTTATTGTATTCCTGAACTTTCACAACCCTGTGCACATGCTCCTATGAAATTATATTACTGTTGAGAAAAAAAAAATCATCTTAATACACCTGGTCATTCCACATTAAACACAATCATTCATTCTACACCAGATGTAAAAATAGCAGACAAAGTAAAAAACGGACAAGGTTACTAAACAGAAACTAGAAAAGGAGACAATATGGAGCAGACAGATTGTGCGTCGGGTAAACCCCCATGAGCACTCACGTGCAGTATGACGCCCTTCTCCAGCAGACTCTGCTTCTTGGCAGTCATCACAAAGTAGTGCGTGTCATCCTTATAGTAGACAATGTTTTCCAGATCAATCCCTGGAGATGCAAATTATCCAAAGGTGAGAAATAAATCAGAGTGAGAAAGAGACAGAGTGAGACATGCAGTGCTGATAAGCATGTAAGTGTTTAAAAAAAAAAAAAAAATAGAAGAGAAGATCATTAGTTTCCCTTTGCAGACATAATGATAGGCCATTAGAAAAACCAAACCAGTCTCACACACACATTGTAGAATAGACTGAAACCAACAGTAGCGATTACACGACTGGCTAAACAAAAGCAAAGGCTCTTTAGCCACTGCCAGCTCAGCACAAAGCTGTCAGTGCCAGGGCAGGGGCAGACAGACAGGCAACTGTTAACCACACTGATGAACAACCTCGGTGGATAAATTCATCTTAGATTCCCTTCAGATTAAATGGCCCTGTCAGGCCTGTATGCTTTCTGTTCAGCTAAAAAATTGCATTAAGTTTTTAATTAAACAATTAGACACTTTGAGACACTTTGGGGGAACTCTGACACCTACATTAACCTTTTAAAGAATTGATAAAATCACAATTTTAAGTGATTAAGTCTTTAGGTAACATGGTGAAATATTTTTTAAACAAATAAAGCCAATCCTATATTTCTTTCTGATCTTTTCTGGTCTACAGTGCATATTGCATTGCATTTTTGGATCAAATTAAACACATTTAACTAGAAATTAATACACGACAAATAAATGAGGCACTTTATCTGTTCATCTGGAAACCACAAAAAGTGTCACTGCAGCTAAAAATCTGATTTTGAACAAATTTGTTTATCTAAAAATTAAACTGCAAATGCAGAACTGTAAAAAAAAAAAAAAAATCTCAAGCCACCCATCAGTTCTTCATATTTTGCTACCAAAGAGTCAGACTTTCTTATATTTTTCAGCTGAATGATGCTGAATTCAGAGTGGTTGGAACAGATGAGAGGGGAAATGAGGTTGCTGCTAAGGTTGTTAAATAAACAACCAATTTTTAAATGGCATCTTTAGGCACTTTGCCACCTGGCACAGTAAAACATTGGTTCCCATTTCTTTCATTTAATCAACATCATTTGATTTAATTTAATTTAATTTAATATAAAAGGGGGGGCAAGACTTTTGCACAGCAGTGTATATCTCAGCGAAATAAAATTAAAATGTTTTTATTTACTTTTATCTTGAATTAAATCTTATCCATATAGGGCTTACAATGAATGTTGCCACAAAGCAGCTTTATAGAAATTAGGATAGACATTTCTATTCATCATTAATAAGCAAGCTAGAGGGGACAGTGGCTCTGAGGAAGAAGCCTTGATGGGAACCAGATATAAAAAGGGATCCTATCCTCTCCTGAAAATATTGCAAATATGAATCATTAGGCATCGTCAACATACTGTTCCATAGAGTCAAACAGTGCTGTGCTCCTGCACATATTATGCAAAGTAGGGAGGGGGGCAGTTTAATAAATGTTTATTAAAAGATTTTTTAATAAATCTTAAAAATCTTAAACCTCACTAGACATGATTAAATCTAAAAGTGAGTGTCATGCTTTGCTCAAGTACTTGGATAGCAAAACAAAAATAAGTCTTAGCAATTCAGTATTCATTCAATCCAGCTGTGAAGTATTCTGCTACATCCACACTACAGTTGTAATGGAATTTGTAAATGAACTTTCCTCCATTTCACTTGTGTGATTTTTAAATTATTTAACTTCACTTGGAGTTGAGATGCATGTAAAGTTCAGGAAAAGCCGCAGTTTTTTAGAACTATAAACTGCATCGTAGAAAACGCTAAAACATTTCACCACTGAAAGATTTTCCCAGAACTGCCACATGCTGTATGTGAAAAGAACTTTGGGTTTAAGGGGGAAAAGCTGAGTCAGTGCTGTCTTCTCTTTAATCATTACGCCAAATCTCAAAGTGCTGACAATGCAAAAGCATCAAACGTGCCCATACCAGTAGCTTCCCTTAGATCCTGAAAGAACTTCTGGTTGAAGATGAAGGCCACCCCGCTGATCTCCTCCACTTTGGCCTCAGCTGTAGTGTTGCGGTTAATAAAGTTGGCCGTGATGGCGATGGCCAGCTTGCCCCTGAACTCTTTCCTTCTAAAACCTGGGGAGGAGTAAAAGAAAAAAATTAATAAAAGAGTATGCAGTAGCTGCACAGTCAGATTCAGGCTCAGCAGGAGTTCTACGAAGCCTCTTTAGTTCTATAATGCTTATTTTCTAGAAGACTGAACATCAGAAAGAAATTCAGATAAAGTTTTTTTTCCCCCCACTGGGTGCCTCTTGTTAACTGTTCTCAGATAGGAAGGTACCCTGAGCAGAATCTCTGAGCCAGAGCCAAGAGCCACTGTGGCATTTAATCATGATTGTGATAACTCTCAAAATGCAAAATTGCCTAAATATGCAAGAAAAGCCTCAAGTCTGTTAAAAGATTTTTTTTGTGTTAATTTAGCAGCATAATCACTAGATTACTTATTCAGCAGATTAGCAGCAAAGCTGTGTGACTGTAAGCAGAAGCTCAGCTAATGGAACCCTGAGCTGTATTAAGACCCAAATGAGAAAGGAGGCTTATAGACAATTGTTTGCTTTACCTGACAATGTGTTTCTTCTCCCATCTGCCCCGATGATAACATCAAACTCCAGCTCACTAACAGGATGCGTCTTAGGATGGATTTCAGCTCTCCAGCCTATTCCTGAGGATGACACATCATACAGTTTAGAGAATTGTGGAACAGTGTAAAGATTCCACTGAGATAATAAAGCATATTATAGAGGCATTTCAATAAAATGATTAAGGACCTGTGGAATCTTCATCAGGCTTGGAATAGAACATTAAAAAAGCCATCTTACTCTCATTTTTCTGGTCTTCTGGTGGTTCGATGAGGCCTTTGAACTCCACATTGACATGGATCTCGATACCCAAGATCAGAGCCATTTTCAGCAGCATCAATTGCAGCTGACGAATACCTGCGGAGAGCAGCACCCAAGTACATCAACATAAACCCGATACACCAATTTCTCCAGAATTCGTTTCTTCGCCCTACAGATCTACTCACTGATATGGTCTATGGAGCCTGCACAGAATTTTCCATGGAACTTTTTTGCACCGAGGCCCCGCAGATCCTGGATGGTGAAAGGCCACAGGTGGAGAACGTTGTTGCGTGAGAAAGCATCTCTTTTCTCGACTATGACCACCTTGGCCCCAAGAAAGCAAAGTTCTATTGCCGTGCGCAGGCCACATGGTCCTGCTCCGATGATCAGACACTAAGAAACGCACACAAAAGTACACAAGAGGAACATGAGCTTTGGGTGTCTGGAGATGAACTCTACATTTGCACTAGCAAGTAACAAATCAGTCGTTTTTATCTTTTAGTTTGTCTGTTGCTGGTGTGTAGCAATTGGTTAAATTGAATCCTGCAATCCCTGCATAATGTAATTTCATAGTTTGTAATTTCATTCCAGGTCACGGGAGGCCTGGAGCCCATCCCAGGGGACTTGGGCCCTAGACGGGGTACACACTGGTCATTGTGCCAATCCATGCATAAGCATACACACATTCACTTAAACATTACAGTAATTTGGAAATGCCAATTAGCATGAACTGCATGTCTTTGGGCTGTGGGAGTAAACTGGAGAACATGTAATCTTCACGCATATAGACCCGAAGGCAGGACTTACTCCCTCAACGCTGGCGGTGTAAGAGACAGTGTTCCCGCCCGTGTTTCTGTTAAGGTAATCTCCCATAAAAGTGACAAATACCAACCAGGTATTACATGCTCAATCAATGCTGAAGACGGCCTTACACATTCTATCCGGGCACTCTAAAGGGCTATCCGCCCTTTTTGCTTGCGTGGGATCAAAGAGGACCATGATTGGCTAGTCTCACAAATGACCCCACGAGAGCTCTCCCAGCTTCTTATGATTATAGCATCACCCAGAAACTGAACTGCAGATTTTAGGGCAAACACGTTTCCGCTGCGCCACTCGGGAGCCTGACGTACCATTTCTTAAAACGTACTCCAATGTGCAGCCAAGCTCAATGCTGAGCTGAAAATACTGCGGGATACAAGCTCCTTATAGCTTATAATGATGGATGAAGAATTTAGTGTCTACAGCAGTGTCTGAGAAGATTTTTCTTCCATGTTCTGCCAAACTTCTGCCTCAGTAGCATCCAAAAACCAGTCTGGATTGGAGTGGGATTAGGTAGTGCAATCCTGTGGCTTCTGAAGTGCCTCTTCACAAACAATTGAACTCAGTATGCTACCAAGCAATACATTTATTTTTACCCGTTTTTAGCATGGGAAGAGACAGAAAGATATAATAAGGGATACGAAAATGTTAACTGTGCATTAATGCAAAAGCAGAAAAAATGGCTTTTCCCAGAACAGTCATGTGCAGTAGATTCTAGAACTGGCTTCTTCTACTCTAGTATAACACTAACAAAAGTATATTTAGCTTGCTTTCCTTCTAAATCACTGCAAGTAACGCCTCGGTCTTAAGAAATTCATATCATACCTTAGAGTTCGCACAAGCTCTGCCTTTCTTGTACTCCTTGTGGCTGGCACGTTTGTCTATCTTGGCCCAGAGTGCTTTCGCCTTCCAGTAGTTGAGCTTGGACTTCAGCTTGTGGTAAAAGACTCGATACTCACTGGGCTTGAGCTCAAGGAAGTCACACAGCTCCTGAAAGGCTTTAAGTGTCCCCTTACAGGTGGTGGCCTGAACGAAGGAGTCAAAGAGAACATGTGACCGATTGACCCCCTCTCTCGCAGCACCGACACCTCCATCTCCCATGGTCCCTCACCCCACACAGGGGACTTGGGGACTTCTCCAGACCTGCTGAGTCGGAGTCTGGCTCAGCTCGCCACCTCAGACATCTTCATCCTGAAAAAGGAAGTGAGAAAACAAGGTCTATTCTTATCCACCAGGCACTTGATAGAGGAGGAACTTGTCAAGAAGAAATACTTCAGTAGTATTTTGATTAAAAAAAAAAAAATTTTTTAAAAAGGCAGCGCTATGACGCACAAAGTGAGCGTTATGAAGACACTGCTATTGGAAAATTATTAGGAGTCTTCACACTGACATGGGACATTCTGGAAAAGAATGTGCAATCAAAAACACTGTCCAATTCAAGTGCGCTGGACAATAACAGGAAATTCAAAGTTCAAGATATTTCTATTGTAATTGCTCGTTTTATTTTCCTTTCTTTGGTACTTCAAAGGAGAAGAGGAATGGTCGATGTACAGAGGATACTTCTCTTTGCTTCTCCGTTCTTTTTTTATTTTGCAATAAATTGTGTTATTATAAAAACGATTTATAACCTCATAAGTTATATTAATATTTATATCACCAAAGTTCTACTGAAACTACATATCTGCCTTTTCGTGTATCATCAGACCCGATGTAAAATCAGACCCATTTTGTTGGACAATCTGTCTGAGGTTTTACAATGCCAGACAAATGTCGTACATGGGAATACCACAACATTCGAGATCGAAAGCATAAAATACACTTTTATCGATTCCCACTAATAAAAAAAAAAAAAGAACGATTTGTAGATCTTAGTTATCCAGCAGGGAAATAAGACTAATCTTGGTCTGTTGGTGATTGTCACTTGTGTAGTGTCTATTTTATCTCAGGGAACACAATCATGAAATAAATGGTCAGTAAAGTCTACACAATAAAAAAATCCCATATACACGATGGGCTTGTGTTACCTTTTGCTAATTCAGAGCACATGTGGAAGTTAATGGGCCCAGGCTCTCTTTATAATTTCATTAGTGTTATTAAGCTTTTCATAGTATTCAGTTAGCATTTGTTGCACGCAGCGACCTCAGACACTTGTCAGACAGCACAGATAGCAGAATGACAGGGAAATAGGGAAGGTAGAGAGAAAAATAGTGTTAATAATGATAAATTGTGTTTAATCAAACAATGAAAACTATGCTGATATTCTTCTTAAACAATGGTAAAAATAATAATTTAATAATTAAGAGATAACTTTGTATATCATAGAAATGGGTGGAAAATTTTATTTTAGGCAATATAGCCACATTGACTTCAAAAATCCAATTTTTAATTGATACATGTCTGCATTTGAGCATTCGAGGTGATAAGATGTTTGAGTTCACATTTTGGCAGGCAGCACAGTGTCCTGTGTGGTAGGAGCAAATTATAGCAAATATCTCAAAC
>JAOVVB010000037.1:28814589-28847183 GCA_028570985.1 Heterobranchus longifilis | reverse complement strand
AAAGGAGATTATTGCATATTTTGGATGCCTTCAGCATTATTTTACAAAAATACACATCAGGAAAGACCACGGAGTTAGTAGGAGCTATAAGGCCATTTTAAAAAAAATTTTTATTAGGGGACCTGCTGATAGCCATCAACTATACACCATCGTGTTGTTTCTCTTTAGCTTGAAAGTTAGTTTTACTTAAATATGGGTGTCATATAGATTATGTGCCATGGCGTCTTTAAGCTAGACTTTCCGTATTTTAGTTTCTGCATTTAAAGATGGTTAGTGAATGATCCTGTTAGGGTAAAGTAAAGAAACCCAGTTCTCTTCCATACTAAGTGTAAACATTTGTATCCCATATATCCAGGATTTTTACTATGAACTCCAGATGTTGGCATATGTCTGGATAATATATGGATAATATACATATTATCCTGTATACAGGATCGCACAGGTCCTGGAGCCTATCCCAGGAGACCTTGGGCACGAGGCGGGGTACACCCTGGATGGAGTGCCAATCCATTTCAGGGCAAACATACTTTCACACACAAACAATAGCACACTATGTGCAACTTGGGAACGCCAATTAGCCTAATCTGCTTGTCTTTTGGAGGAAACCAGAGAACTCGGAGGAAACCCACCAAGCACGGGGAGAACATGCAAACTCCATGCCCAAAGACATAATTGAACCCAGACCCTACAGGCGCGAGGCGACAGTGCTAACGACTAAGCCACCATGCCGCCTTTTAAGAATCAAATGTTTGCAAACACTAATTAAAACTGGCAATAGCAGTTCCAATCAGGCGTTGTGAACCTTTGTAGGCCAGTCGTGAACCAATCAACTTATGTTCAAAATATGTTCGAGTTAATAAGCAGCAGTTGTGAATGCTATGGAAATCAACAGAGTGTTCCAACAGAAAAAGTTCAGCACACAATAAAAGAAAAGAATTGGCAATGTTTAAGAGATGCAAGTATGTGCCAAAAAACAATTTCATCGCTCAACCTCAGAATCTCCCCAGATAAAACAACAACGCTCTGGAACAGAAAAAGTAACATTTGTACAAACAATGAACTCCGAATGCAATCCGTAGAAGCGAGTTCCAACACCAATCGAGCAATGCGTAACCAAAACAGATAGATAAGTACAGATAACTTTAGAACACGAGTGATGGTAAAGACAATAATCATCAAAGTTTCTTTCTACACTTTTTTCCGCACGAGTCAATATTTAAGCTCAGAAAAACTCATACAGACACCTGGATGCTTGCATGCTTGCAGAGGTGCAAAAAATAAGGGGGAAGTGTGGAAAGTGTGAACTCTATATCCTCTATGCTCAGAACCAGTTTGTGATTTTGCTATAATTTAACCGTAAGGATGCTGGAAGTTGAAATGTGTTTCATTTTGTAAAGTGGACAATTATCTAGTTTTATTTTTCTATGTAAATCGCTGTATAGTTACACCCACGCACACTCATCCAGTGACTTTAAAGCCACAAGAACACTTGGAAGGGAGAAGTTGGTGGGCTGACTGCTCTGAATTTCCTTAAAGTGTGAAGGAATGTCTAAATGTGTGTGCAGTGTCCTTCAATTGTCCTGGTATCACACATAGGTGTATTCCCCTCTACCCCCCCTCCCCCAAGTCCAGCAGTCCTAGAATTGGAGATTCCTGATATAAAGCACTTAATGAAGATCAATCAATTCACATCATGTTACTTAGTCCAGCTGTTTAATTTTTAATAAACTTGTTCTCGTTTACACCATTAACGTAACGATTGTTACACCATGGCTTTATGGAATAACCATCATGAGACTAGGTCCTACCTTAAACCCGATACAAAGGCATAGCAGTTATGTCTTATAAGGAAACCAGTAACAAGAGTGCTTGAAATGTTAACCGCGTCATAAATCACCACCCACATAGCATACTGCCTGGCCAAAAATAACCACCGCTAAATAACATAACATGTGAACATGATTCCTTATACGTCCAGAACCACTATTTCATAATTTGAGTCCTGGGATATGCCTGTGCCATCAGGGAAGGGGAAAAAAAAATCCAGAGATGTGATATCCTGGTCATTTAGTGCATCAAGGTCATCAGCTGACTTCATTTTATTGCCACATAACGTTTTTGAGCCTAGACCTGACCAGCTGAAGCGACCCCAGATCATAACACTGACTACAGAGGCTTGTACAGTGGGCACCATGCATAATGGGTCTCACTCTAATCTCACCCTGATTCCCCAATCACTAAATACACAACAGGGTCAATCTAGATTAATCAGACGACTTAACCTTTTTCCAATGCCCCAAAGTTTATTCTCCCAAGCAAACTGAAGTCTTTTTTCCTGATTAACCTCATTAACAAGTAGGTTATTTATGGTCTCAAAGCTGTTTAGACCCAATCCTCTGTGTTCTCATCACACTGTGTGTGTGTGTGTGTGTGTGTGTGTGTGTGTGTGTGTGTATGGAAATGCTCTTACTTTTACTATTAAACAACTGTGACTTCTTCCGTTGACATCTTTTTTACCTAATTCCAGCAATTTTAGAAATCTCCTTCGTTGTTCTCTTTGCCTGATGCAACATCGAAACATTGATGTTCTATGTTTGTGGATAAAAGGTAAAGGACATTTTTCATAGCTACAAAGTGCACCTACATGGCAGGAGTCTTAATAAAATAGGCAATCAGTATCAATCTTATAAACTAAACATAATTTAAATTCTAAATATGATTATGGCTGAGTTTTTTAAAAAGCATCACAGCAACACAAAGGTCACTGTTGAACTATAGAGAAAGCATTATATTTACCATGATTTTAACTTTAGAATTGCATAAAAATGCAGAAACGTTCATTAGTAACATAAAAGGTTCTGGTACTGTGTGTGTTCTTAATAAATGTCACGTATATTCGGAGTGTGTGTGCATTCTGATTTTTCGATGAAGTATTGAATTACTGTTGACATTGTCCATCTTCAAATATGAAAAAGTCTACATGCATACAAAGACACACCTTCCTCCCACATTCAACACATCCAAACACAGATATAATCCGCCACACTGCTGAGAATCCAGATAGGTTACTAGCCACACACACACACACACACACACACACACACACACACACATACACACACAGCAGACACGCCTCTCGGACACCACGCTGGGTGGAGCAGGCATTTGCTTACAAGGTAAATAAGCTAAGGAGATCCTGTGACCCAATACAGGCACCGTGCTGTGCAAGTTGGCAGTGGCTTACCTTCCACTTTAAAGATTTTACGATCAAGAATAAAGCTCTTACTATGAAATGTCCGTATGACACAACGTGCTTGTGAATGGAAGATATACAGGGAGCTTACTGTAGGTTGAGAGAAACAAGCGACTAAAACAAGATGTACTAAATCACTCTCCACTAGTGGACAAGTCATGATTCCATTAGTAAAAAAGAAAATTGTGCTTTGAATGCCCAGAAAAAAATGGATGTTGTCTAAAATAATATAATCAAGTATGATAATGGGTAGTGAGCTTTAGTGCGTGAATACAAACAAATGAGTACATAAGCAGACATGAGGGCGACTCAGCCACATGAGCTATGAGCTTCTATCAGCTTAAACAATAGAGCTGTGATGCTTTGTCATTTTCATGATATTACTAGAGGCGTTCAAGTCAAAGCGGGACTTTCCGGAAATTTCTCTTGAATGAAGGGTGCAAAACGAAAACAGTATATCTCTGTACAGTCCTGACCTCGCTTCAAGACATTTCTACCAGTCTGGGCCATTAAAGGAGTTAATGGGAGGCCAGGGTTTAAGATGTGAAGCAGGCACAAAATTAGGCTTTTTCCCCTGCTATGGCATTCGATATTTGGGTGATGTTCATGTTCATGAAACTTCCCCTGTAATTCAGGTGGCCAAAAAAAAAAAAAAAAGACTATTATAGCTTAATATGGTGCAATTTACTAAAATATGATCTATTACGATTTAATAAGGATTTATCTAAATCTACTATTGCACCTTTAAGGTAAGGTTATTATATTATGATTAAATTCATTTTAGATTACGTTTATGAATAAAACTGGCCTGTTTACATTCTTAAGATGTGTAATGACAGTATTGGGGAAAAAAAATTCTCTCTGGCAGTTTTTCCACAGTTTGGGAAAAAAAAAAAAGTCACCAACTTTTAAGAAACACCATTTAAGCATGTTATTACTGCATGTTATTACTGGTGAATTAAAGAAAGAACTCAGCAATGCCAACATGAACACTTAAAAGTATTCAACATTTGAACATAATTTTGTTTGGAATTTTTTTTTTTTCAAAGAAGGACCCCGCCTTCAAGTTTCATTGTAACCCCCTGGCTCTTCAGACGCCAACACACAAACAAGCTGCAGAAATTCCAGACTCTGTACTGCACATAATAAACTGTAGCTAGCGCGTGGTGTTAGGGCCTGCAGAATGACTGCGCTGTCTGCTCGCTCCAGTCCAAAGTTCAACCCTCAATTCCGGATTCAAGCGCTTGCACGTGCAGCACCCTCTGGGACTGAAAAAACATGCACCGATTACATCATTCGCACCCATCTAGAACGTCTAGAGCCTGGAACTGGGAGTTACGTGCGACTTCATGCAAAAGGGCTATCTTGTGATAGGACAGGCAGATAGCAGGCAGTGGTAAACTCATGGCGCGATCAAAGATTAGGCTTCGATTGCTTCTGATAAACTTCTTTGTAAAGTTATGCGAATGTAAATCAAATGCAAATCCAGACGCAAAGACAATCCAGAAGGAATCAGGCGAGCGGAGACTGTTCTGTCTGTTATCTCAGATTTTTTACATTCCAAGAGTGAATGTCACATTTTTGTTCAGATATCAAAAGAAATTACAACTGAATCAAGCAGGTGTATTTAAAAGATTTTACCAGGAATGTACAAACCCCGTTTTCATTTGATGCTTTTACATGGACCCTCATATCCCATCAATAATTGGAATAACAGCTTAATCGGAAAATAAAAGTGCATCATGTAAAATCCTGATCAGAATGACATTTTAATCAGAATGAAAAGGGAATGTGTAAGCCTTAAATAATCAGTTCAGTAGATAAATATTAAGCAGGTAAACACCTGATCCTATTGTCAGAGCAAATATATGTGCCCCACATGGAGGTAACCTTTAGTGATGGAACGAGTTTCTGAGTTTCCACCTGTCTTTACTTTCTTCCGCTGCATCTCTGACTGAGGAAAGAACCATAATTAGCTGCCCGTTTCATAAGTAGTAAAACATCCAACTAATCACATACGAGACTGAATACTCTTAACCAATCAATCATAACACAGAAGGCGGGATTTACCAGAAACCTAACGTACACTCAAGCTGAAGACAAATTTTCCTTGTTCTGTCTGATCAAACCACTTTACGCAAAAGAATTATACCTTGATTAAACCATATAATTCTGAATCTTCTGAGCAACCGCAACTTTTGCCAATATCAAACTCTTTCAGTTAAGAGCTTCAGTCGATATACTCTTGAGGGAAAAAAGGTTTCATCAGGATTGACCATCTGAAGGAAACCCTTTAAGTATCATATATGATATTACAATATCACTGGCCATATTTCCTCTAGTAACCTTTTTAGAAAGTTTTTAATAATTGAAACAACCCATTGGAAATGGTCTTTTCTAATCTCAGGATTTGTTTCTCAGGACTAGTGTCAGAGTCGCACTCTCTCCTCTATCCCTTTCCCACCAAAGTGAACCAGGTGTTAGCTCATGTCTGATGCTAGTGCTGGTTCAATAATGAACCACCTTAGAACTGGCTTTGTTTTGGGGTTTTTTTCCCATGGACTAGAGAGTCACGTCATTACATCACTGTATAAATTGTGTGCACCTCTACTTTTCTAGCAATGCTAGTGGCAATACGAACAACAAAACAACAAAAAAAAAAAGCTCAACAACAAGGACGAACTTCAACCTGACTTTGCGAGCAGTTCTCCTGGCTTTATCAGTACTGTACTAGAAAGCGTTTGACCTGAATATTGAGTCCATTTTTTAAAGATGGTAGTCACAAACGTTTAGCTGGGCATGATAATCCCGCCCTCAGCTCCTGACATAAGCGGTTCTTTGTTCTGGCCCAGGAAAGTGTCGGTACCGTTTTTTTTTTCCCCTGTCTGAGGGCCGTCTGAAAACAAATGACTGGTTTGAAATCGGGCACCGGCTGCGAACTGGCTCCGGAACCGCTTTGGTGGAAAAAGAGTTAAAAGGTACTAGTGTTCTTCACAACGTGTGTGTTATTTTATTTTCCTTATTCTCGACTGAACCCATATTAGGGCTCTATCACCTAAAAGATGTACAACATTTCTTTTTACAAATTCTTTAACATCGTCTAGCCCGGATGTTTCCCAAACCCTGGTGCATGCTTTCACAGCCTTACACGGATAACTAAAATTCCTTTTCACTTGAATTTCTGGCAAGGCCTTTAAACTGCACCGAACCCAAAAGTACTCACTGTGTGTGTATGTGTGTGTGTGTGTGTGTGTGTGTGTGTGTGTGTGTGTGTGTGTGTATCAGCGAAGTGCTTCCTTAGTTCCCACTGATTAAAACCATCACAGCACCATAGAAATAAACAGTCTGCCTTTTTATTACTCCCATTTGTTGTGGCTAAACGTTTAGCCAACAAACTGCCTCTCTGTGCTCTGCGTTCATGACGCTTCTGTAATAAGCGCTTTGGCATGGAAGACAGTGAAGCGTTCGAAAATCCGTTGGCCGCGATGGATTCCTGAGGCTACGGTAACCAAACAATAACAGACACAGGTTGAACACGCTTCCTTTTATGGTGAGTTCAGTGCCCAAATTCTGAGTGCTCGCTCTCTCTCTCTCTCACACACACACACACACACACACACACACTGGCACACTACACAGTCTAGGTTAGCCCTTATTTCAGTACTACTTTTACTCCTGTACTAACAAGCATGAACCAGCTGCTCTTTTTACTACCAGTGTTTATTTTTAGTTGTTTTTTTTTTTTTTCTTCTACTTCCCCACTGTATGGGTGGGTAAACATGGCATCAACATCATGAGGAAATACTTTTTTTTTCATGCTTTTCTGCACGTGCTATTTTCAGTAGAATTACTGACCGACAGAACTTTTCACAAAAGAGAAATTACAACCAATCAAGCAGCCAGAAAACAACTAATGAGGTCATATCATCAATTAAACCTGCTGAACAAGCAGTCTAAAAGAAGCCCATTATATCATTGTTTAATTGCTCACTTTCTTAGTAAGTTTTTTTTTTTTGGTTTGATCCCTACTTCGGCACATTTTGTAACTGTCTCAGTGCCAGTATCGGTCCTTTAAGGATAAATAACATATTTCTAGAAAACAAGTATTTTTGCACATTTTATGTTGATATAAATGTGCTGTTAAATTTATCTGCTGGGATTTTTTATATACAATAACAGTACAGTGCAAATAACTGCTGTAGAGCAACAATGTCTTCAAAAAGTCTCTACAAACCAGATTTAATCAAACAAAGTCAATAATCTGTGTGATGACCTTGTGCTTGAAATACAGTCTCAGGTACAATTTGCACATTTTTTGAGTCCTTTTGAGGATGCACCTGCTTCATTTGTTTTTTTTACACATGCCCAAAAAAAAAAAAAAAAAACACAAAAGATTTTTTTTTCTGAAAACATAATGAAACAAAATTAATGTTTGTTTGTTTTTTTGGTCAAAAAAAAAAGAAAGAAAAAAAAAACACGGGGGGCTAAAACTTTTGCACAGTACTCGTGAAGAACCATATTTGGAAAACATAATAAAACTAACGTTTAAAAATCTAAATTTTTTTTGTACTGAGATTAAGTTATTTAAAATTAGTTTGTACAAAAAAAAAAAAAACACCACAGGGGGTCTAAAACTTTTGCACAGTACTGGTGAAGAACCATATTTGGTAACTTCACTGACCTTGAATTGCAGCATTAAAATGACAATGAAGAAAATTTTTGAAATAATCACAAAATGTCTTTGTAAATGCTCTACAAATTACGCCCTTTTAAAATTGTGACACGCTGCACGTATAAAATATTCTCCCTTTATATGCAACGTAGAACTTATTATCTGTTATCATGACCAAGTTCCTTAATATTGATATTTGTGCCATACTTCTCAACCCCACTCCAGATCAGTGTAACACTATCCCAGAGCCCCCTCTATGCCTAGTAACTGGGTCATGAAAATAAATAGCCCGTCTTTCTCACACATGAGGGCCGTTCAAGAGAAGTCAGACATCTAATCTCACCCTGGCCTTTTCAGCTACTATAATCAACTGTTTAAGCTGAGTCAGCAGGAAAAGCCCTTCCTTTTCATTCTTTCCCCCGTCTCTCCCAGCTAACTGATTCTGAATATGAGGGAATGTCCTTTGGCTAAGTCTCCCTTTTCCGGACTTAAATAACAGCTATCTGGTTAACAGCGAGGTTCGATTTCACATTTAATTGAATATCCTGTGTTTTAATCTGCTGCGCTTCTGAGAACCAGTTTACAGGCAAATCTTTAAAACATGTTTAAACATAAACCCAGTGCTCTGGTGAACAAAATACTAAAACTTAAAAGAAAAGTCCACACTGACTGACTTGCATATCACTTGTTTTATTATTCTAAGTAATATATAAGCATCCAAGGCTAATAATACTGGACCGAAATTCCAAGATGGATATAGTATAACTTCTTTCATACATATCGCACAATACCCGCAATGAGACCACCTACAGTACAGTTGGATTTAATTCCTTGCTTCATCCCTACATGTGATGAAAAGCAAGTGATGCAGCAGCACGTCTTTTCAGCATTGCATAATTTTTTAACACTTTAACACAAGTGTAATGTCCTCCTGTGATGTCTCACATGAGTAAAATGAATGCAGCATCAGCCAACAAATTAGCACCAAAATCGATGATGTATATATATCACTCTCACTTACTATATCACTTTATCCTGTATACAGGGTCGCGGGGGACCTGAAGTCTATACCAGGAGAAGAATACATTGCAGGGCACTCACACACATACACACACACTACGGGGCTAATTTGGGAAAGCCTACTGCATGTCTTTTAGGACTGAGGAAGGTAACAAGAGTTCCCGGAGGAAACCCACCAAGCAAGGGAAGAACATGCAAACTCCATGCACACAGACCCCGAGGCAGGAATCGAACCCGGACCCTGGAGGTGCAAGGTGACTGTGCTAACCACCATATATATTTCATAATGCCATTTTTCTTTAGCATTGCTGTCTATATCCTCCTGTAAACAAACAAACAAACAAACAAACTCCCAATCTATCCAGTGCACATATGCATGCAAAGGTTGTCTCAAAAGTATATACACCCCATTTCTGCTTGGAACTACAATACAACCATGACAAAAAAAAAAAAAAATTTTGGTTTGATTTGTGTGTTTAGTTGCAGATCTGGCAAATCTCTAACTCACACACCATCATCCTTATCTGACATGGCGCGCGCGCGCGCACACACACACACACACACACACACAGTGTAACATGAGACACACAAAGATTATACCACAGTCAGAGGATCACATGTTTGTTTGTGTACTCTGCAAGAAAACGCACAAGATTGTACGTGTACATGATTTATAAAAAAAAAAAAAAAAAAAAAAGAAAGAAAGAAAGAAAGAGTCAGAGCACCTTATGAAACCTGAAAGAGCGCATGTCCTGCTGTGGACCATCTGAGCATGCTCAACAACATGAGCTCTTTAGGATCAAAATAATAATAAAAATGGTGATTATTTCACTAATCACTGATTAACACCTAACATCAGTTATCCACATAATAACCCCGATCGCATGTATATATAACCGAGCCCATGCACAGATGTGACACCAGCGTGACGAGTTTGAATTGTCTGATCGAGCCCTTTCCCAGCGCTTACCTTTACAGATCGTGTAAAAAAAAATCACACACGCTTCGGCCTTGACACGTTATCAAACAACGGCGTTAATTAATCCATGACACGTAAAATAAATATCCACTGATCATCCTGAACTGGTTTGATCGCGCTAGATCGTAAAACCTCTTGGACGCGTTCACATTCATACTGAAGGCGCTAATGGACTCGCCGAGGCGCCGAAGGACGAAACTCCACGAAAAACAAGGATGGGGGTGTTGAGCAGCGTGCACGGCCGTGTTTATCACGTAAAGTGTACTGGTTCATACGCGCAAAACCACACGAATAATTTACAGACAGTAAATGAGCCGTCGCTGCTGCTCGGTATTTCTGAACAGACGCAAACCGAATGCAGACAGAAATGAATTCCTCTGTTCTCCCCCTCGGAGTGGATCGTCCATCACCTCGGTTTTAATCCTATTGGTTTTCCCCGATGACGTCACCACGGGCGGTTACTGAAAAGCCTGCATGTCCAGTGTAGAGTTTTTGGTGAACAGGGTGTTACTGGTTTAACTAACCGGTTTCATTGTACAGTAATGTACTTTATATTTCTTATTTCAAAGGGTTTTCTCTCTCTCTCTCTCTCTCTCTCTCTTTTTTATTTAAAGTATAAAAACCAAACCATTCCATGTTGTTAAAACTATCTCCAGTAAATGAGCTAAACCTGTGGGCTGAATGTAAGGTATGAACCACATTGAAGGGAGAGATCATGCCCTGATGGAAAACTCATCAACACTGGGATGATGTGATGTGATCCGTTCCAGCGGTTAGCAATGCTCCCTCACACTTCCACACTTGGGGGTTTCTTCTTCTTCTTCTGTTTTGTTGTCTAACAGCGGTTGTAATCTCGTCCCGCCAACTGTAGATCTCACTCTCCCTCATCCAGCCTTCTTTAAAACGTCTAATGCATCCTTTACTGATCTTGTCTTGACTTGTTATATGTCGCCCGCTTTATCCCGCACTTCCACACACTCTTTCTTCTTGACACATTTCCCTCTCAGTCCTGTACCTCTCAGCATCTGGTTGGAATTCTGTAAGTTGCATCACCGCCAACTATACTATAGATCTTTCGCCTCAGCTTCCCTGTCCTTTAAAGTCAATCTTTATTAAGTGCTTCCTTCCCTGATTATTGACACCCCCCCCCCAAAAGACTTCCAGCATTACCATCTATTCTTTCTAGTTCTTGGAGCAGTGCCACCATATCAAGCCTCTTCTGCATACTGTATTTCCCGCACAAGACCAATACATGCTCAACAGTCTCACTTTCCTGGCATTCCCCAAAGAGTCCTGTTGGGTGGTTACCTACTATAAATAGAATGTTAGAATAAAGGTAGCCGTGTCCAACTGAATCTCTCAGTGGAAATTGCAAGCTCTCCCTCTCTCTCTAGATTACAACTCTAATCGGAGGTGCTGTTTGTTAATTGGTGATTTCTGACTCTAATAACACTAAATGAATTTTTCCTCTGCAGCAGATAAATTTTGGTCTTGCTTTCCTAGGAAGGTCTTCATGAGAGCCAGTTTCATCATAGAGCTCGATGGGTTTTGCAACTGCATATGACAATACTGTTCTTGCAAGAACTGTTCCAGAACAGCTGACCTTCATGTCTTAAAATAACCACTGACTGTTGTTGTTGTTGTTACTTAAATACTTTTTTTTTTTTAAATCAAAAATGTATAAAATAAACCAAAACTTTTGACTGGTACTGTAGGTGTGCGCTTGTGCCCTGAGGTTGGTTGGCACCCCATTAAGGGTGTGTTCCCTGCCCTGTGCCCTGAGTTCCTAAGGGATATGCTACAGTCTCTATATAGACGCTATATAGACAATGAATGAATGAATATATTTCAATTCCTAGTTATTTTAACAGCATATTTAAAGTACTCTATCCCTCTTACATCATACATACTGTACTCTTCTGATCAGCTGTTTTATCACCAGCCACTTTTTTTCCTCTATCTTGAACCTATTAAGACAAAACACACCTTGTCATGTTAGAGATACTAGAAAGCACAATACAAAGTCCTCTGTCATGAAGATTTTCCCATGGCATAAAATCAGTTGACATTTACAAACCCCTGACATTGCAGACATTCTTCCAGAAATGTTACAGCCTTATTAAAAGGTTCTTCAAATCAGTTTTTATAAATAACTACACGTTTACTAAAAGGCCCTAACCCTAACCTGGTATTGAAATTTCATGAACTGAACACTATGTTGGCAAATCTAAACCCTAGAGAACCTGTCACATGCTTCTCTTAAATGATTTTGATCTGTTTAATCATTTCAGCACTTTTTTGTGCTGTCTAATACAGTAATGCATAATGTATGATATACTGTACTGTATATAAAAAAGACAAAAATCTTGATGTTGGTCACTTTGGTAGGAGGTGTCATGCTTATACTGTATCTCTAAAGTCCATGGCTCATGGAGTGTCTTGATTTTTTAGACTTTTCTGATTACAAACTTTTGAACACTGCAACATTAAGCTTTTCAAAAAAAAAAAAAAACACGTAGTCAATGGACTAAAAGAATTTTGTCTTAAACAATAAGCGGTGAGTTATCGTAGTTGGCGCTGTGCCATCTAAGTCAAACAGTGACTCAGTGAAATTAGGTGGTTCCTGACCACACTGATTAAAGACACATATCAGACCAGGCTTTCTAGTAAAAACCTCTTTTACATGTCAGCTAGATTAAACCTTTTAGGCTAAACAGAAATTAGAAGTCATGTACTGTGTAAATATCATTTGTGAGGCGTATTAACAATGGTATTACAGCAGAGCTTGTTGCGTGTGTGTCTGTTGTCAGTTGCACTCACGCTCCAGACTCTATGTGAGGTTGAATGTCAACCAAATGTTTTCCAGAACAATGTAGAAAGGGAACATTAACTGTTCCACCCAGCAACTGGTACAAAATAATGAGGGACACTGAACCAGAACGACCTCAGTGATTACATCCAGTGTCATAGGGAGATAAACGAGATGTGACAGAGGATGTGCAATAACCTTTTATCAAACACTGTCCTTTTTTTGTTTTTTCACACTAAAGTATGCACTTTAATAATATACAGTAAATCAAGAAAAGTCAATAGCACAGTGAACACCATTTCCTGCAAAGACCTCGATTATAAACTAAAGTCAACACTGTATGAAAAAGGTCAACATTTCTGTGTTGCTTTAGAAACAAAGAGAAATACATTATAGTGTGACGCGGTAAATATGAAACAGGGGTTACTGCCCTAAATAACAACAAACCATTGCACAAGACCTGAATATGCCTGAGAGCATCCAAGTCAAAATCTGAGGTCATAAAGTTGGCTCTGAATGGAAGACAATTTTACGGCACCAGCTATTTTGCTCATAAGTCTGCTTGACAAAGAGCATACACAGATCTGCTCTTGAACATGACTGAAAGTTCCAAAGATTAGATTAAAAAGTTTGAAATATCCTATTATCTATACGCATTAGTGGTTCAAAGGATGTAGAGTGGATGTACACTCCAAGCCACACAAGAGGTGTTGCATCAACACTATCAGCACAGTTTCACTGTTCTAATCGCCCAACACGCCCACACTCACACTCCTGAATGCACGAGATAATTAGTCGAAACTTCGCTGGGATATCTGGACAGACAAATGAAGTCTCAGAGACAAATAGAATATATGACATAACAGTGTTTGACAACCACATCAGCTGTCTGAGATAAATGAATGTACTGTATAAAAGATAATCAAGGGGTTGTTTATGGAATAAAACATTCATGATATGACGTTCTAAAATAATTCATTCAATTTCATATAACAGCTTATTGTAAATGACCTAATGCATTTATTAAAAATAGGATACCATACTATTTCTAGTTAGATTTAAAACAAGTAAGTTGTTTTAAACACAACTTCTATGCATATCTATAAACAAACTGTAGCTTTTCATGTTACCAAGAAAAATAAAAAATAAATAAAAAGATCTTTCAGGAAAAAGTGCAATGCTCTGAGAATGGAGACTCCTTTAATGAATGGAAAATAATCATAATGCGTTCTTTAGTTCTTAAAATACATCACATTTTTGCTGAATGATATTATTTGCCTAGATTAGATTATGTTAAGTATTCACATGACCCTGTGAATGAACTGTAACGTGTTAAAATAAGTGCAGAGGTGGTGCGGTGGTGTAGAGGTTAGCACTGTGGCCTCAGGTCGACTCCTGCTTCCGGTCTGTGTGCACGTAGTTTTCAGGATCTCCCCATGCTTGATGGGTTTCCTTGGGGTACTCCAGTTTCCTCCCACAGTTCAAAGACATGCAGGGTGCATTTCCAAATTGCAGTGCATTTCCAAATTGTCCCCAGTGTTTGAGTGAGTGAGCATGTGCCTGTGTGCCCGGCGATCGATTGGCACCCTGCCTCATGCCCGGACTCCCCTTAGATTGGCACAATGTACAGGATAAACAGTATAGAGAGAGAGTGAAAGAGAACAAACTGAATTAATATAACAGTGCTGCACTATAAAATCTGTCTATATAGAAAAAAATATATATTTATTTATTTATTTATTTGTTATAAGCACCTACTTGAAAAAAAGAAAAACCTGTAGGCCTATCTTTATTTTTAGAATGCTCTTGCATGATATTGTTTCTCCTACCAAATGTACTGTACAGTTCAGCACTAACCAATAGAGACTAACCTTATTTTAACACCTAATTTTACTTACATTAGAATAGTCCCTATTCAAGCAGTTATGACACCTCATACTATATCTATCATAATACATATCAGTTATGAGACCTACTTAGTAATAGTGGAACATCCTTCAGCATCTTTTACATCTAACTCATATGCTTCTGATTTGAGTCAAAATAATATTCCTGTCATCATCATTACAGTAAAGACCTAGAGTGACACTGCGTACGGTTTCTATTGTGTTCTATGTTAAGCGGAACTGAAACCTCATAAAAACAATTTGCAGTACCCGGTCCAGGGATGGTGAAATAGTTTATAGAACGACACACCGATAGCTTGCACGTGTTATGTATCAGCCTTCAAGCATAATTTGTGGAAAATGGCAGCATAAATGGATATGGTGTCCCTTGAGATATTATGTGATGAGAAAGCCAGGATAACTCTGTTACAGATAATGTAACTGTTACATCTATGTAAAGTAGAGAACTACTGATAGCATGAACAACAGAACATCAGGAAAACAGGCATGCTATTGTTGTTTAATCTTAGTCTTTTACATAGTGAAACAAATTATTTATGGATCAACATGTTTAAAATAATGGTGGAATATCCACTCAAGACAAATGTGTAAGTTGAACAAAAATGAAAAAAAAAACAAAGGCAAAATAATCGTAAAAATGGGTATGTTTGGTTTAAACTAATTAAAAAGATTTAATCACTTTACAAACTTTATTTATTTTGCTAAAATAGACATCATATCATCCACATATAAAAGCTTTTACGAGGCCAGAATAATATTTGAGTGCAATATGCATATAATGAGATTCCTGTTATTTGAGTCTCCTCTTTAATGTCTCATTGCGCTTTACGCAGTCGATGATGAGCTTACTCTGATGATGCAAATGCTCACATCGCAATGATCTATCGCCATCATGCAACAGTCTGCTGACCTTTCAAATCGATAACACTCAAGCCATTATAAACATGGCATTCAATTTCAGTAATAATCATGCCTGCCATGCAGCATTATAATAAAGACAAGTCAAACACCGAGGCTGGATGGGAGAGAGATCTGTATAAGGCTCAAGCCAGTATTTTGATCTATATCGGTTTGCTAGGCAACCTGGAAAAGGAACAGCTAGTGACTCCAACAGAAGCCCTTGCAGTGCAGAGCTATTAAAAGAAGTTAATGGGAGCAGGGAAGAAAGCAACCCACAGAGAGCTTAGTGCTGATTACGTAACATCAGACATACGGATTCACCTTTTATCAATATAGGTGGGGCTTCAAACGTGTTTCAGTGAAATCGGAGCAAACAATTCCGTGACTCTCTTAAAACAAAGGACAATGCCTTCATGACAGAAATGATATATGATGTCGTCTGGTCAGAAGTCAGGAAAGAAGCTCAGATATTCCATTTGCCATCAAGCACCCCTGCAGATAATAAAGCAAACAACACTACCCTCAAAGCAGAGGAGTGAAACCAACAGCGTTGTACATACCGTGTCAGCTACTGTCTGCTCTGTGCTTCCTCTTCTTCTCCCTTGTATCCTTTCTCTGTTTCTGTGTTTCCTATTCCGTCTTTCCTACACCCATGAGATGCAGATTGGTCCAGAGCTCATTGCCATGGTTACAGGATGTGGAAGATCTCACGTGATTTGGTTGGCAGGCGTAAGGAAAGGCAGAGCAACCCGCAGCCCCTCCCTCCTCGGATGACACTATGCATCCCGTCTGTTCACAAAGCGCAGCTTCCGAGTGCCCCTGCGAAGACACAATGGATGTCTAAAGAAGATGTAGATGGGTGTGGCGATCATTAGGTGGTGTGTGTGTGTGTATGTGTGGGAGGGGTTGTTCGGACTAGGAGTAACGAGTCAGTGCACCCCAGTGAGTCTTTGTATAAAATGTTCTGGCGTGCAGCAGGGCTGCCAGGATACAGAAATAACAGGCCAGTAAGACAGCCAGGCATTCCTGTGTCCTCCCAAATGTGGCTGCTGGACCCTCTGGCCCTGCACACTCTTAGTCAGGCGGGTATTTATAGAAAAGTGGACCGGGGTCAGTTGCACGACTGTTAGCCAGCAAGAGCGGTTTTGGGTTTGCGTGATGAATATGACCTACAAAAAGCTTTCCTCTATTCTACACTGTTCCTTTATATGCCTCTTAATGTGTTTGCATGTGCCTTAACTCATTCAAATACAATATCAAATCTCCAATTTATTTTAGACAAATATTTGAACATTGATATTTGCTGTTACCCTAATCAGGTGCACAATGTAGGAATTACAACACTTTTTAAATGTCACCCTCCACCTTTTTAAGGGACCAAATGTATTTGGACATTCTGCGACTCAGGTGTTCTACATCCAGAGATGTTTTTTTTCCTCATTATTTGACTTACAAATAAACTAACAAAGTCTAAACTAACTAAATATCCAAATAGCTGTCACTGACAGTAAATAAAGCCATTATTAGATGAAAAATAAACCCATCAAAGAGGGAGCAAAAAACCCTGGGTGTGCCCGGACAAACTGGTAATCTCAGTACCACCAAAAGGCCTAGAAGACCGGAAAACAATTGTGATAGATAATAGAAAAAGTCTTTTCTAAACCAAAAGCACAAAAACAAAGACTGATCAAGATCACCCTCCAGGAGGTAGGACTATCTGTGTCAAAAATCCTTCTCCTGTAAACGGAGAAGCTTTAAGATGTAAATCACTGGTCAGCTTCAAAAACAGGAAGACCTGATTAGGATTTGCCAAAACATTTGAAAAGCCTGTGCAGTTCTGGCACTACATCATGTAGATAGGTGAGACAAAGGTCAACATGTATCAGAATGATACGAGAAGGGAAGGAGCATTATCTGCTTCATCCTATGGTGTAGGCAAGTACGTCAGTCAGGGAATCTCTGTATTTACTGTTGATGTGTCTGCTGATAAAAAAGCAGCAGAAGGATAAATTCTGAAGTATAGGGGTATATTATCTGCTTTGATTTTCCAAACTGCTTTAAAACTCACTTGATGGTGCTTCACAGTCATAACAGACAGTGAACCTAAGCATGCTTTTGAAAGCAACCCAACACTCTTTATGGTAAAGGAGTATAATGTTTGGCAGTCACTTGTCCCGAAGCTAACCGACCCACTAAGAAAAGTCAGGAGCTGAAACAGCAGGAGTAAATGCTCGGCGGAGCATCAGCCGGAAAGGAATCCAGCATCTGCTGGTCTATTGGTTGTAGACTTCAGAGAATCATAAAATTCCTACATTGTTTGTGTAGACTCATTCTGTTGTGTTGTGGAGGGGAGATCATGATGTTAGTGTGCCGGGAAGTTTATGCCGAGTTCCGTTGTAGGGCTTTTTTTCCTTTTTTTTTTTTCCTTTTCTTTTCTTTTCCAGTTTTCTCTTTTCTTTTTAAAAAAAATCTTTTCACTTTTCTTTTCTTTTTCCCTATTACCAGAGTGACTCGCTCATACCTGGTGATACATTGGGGGCCTATACAGATGTGCATCCAGGTGCCGCACATTCCCCTGATTACCATCACGGTGGCATCGCCTGGCACCGAAAACCTGTCTGACCAGAAATCCGTATTGTAGTTGTCCATGGGTTTTCTTGTCGCGAGACCGCGGTGTTACACATTAATTCTTTCATTTAACTAAAGGGTAACCAATGAGCAAAATAACAGTGTAATATAGTCAAATTGTTTAAAATGTATTTCATAGAGCTGCTTTTTCATTTTACAGTCTTTTCCCACTCCCTTGGCCTTTTGCTTCAAAATAAGGTTTAATTAGTTAGAAACAAACCAGTGCTCACTTCGGCTCTGTACAAGTGGCACATGCGGCAGTTTGCACCCTGTGTATGACTTTCACCATATCAAAATGTGCTTAAGTCAACAAACAGAGATAAGAAAGATCTTCAGTCATTAACAGGCAGTAAGTTCCCTCTGATTTAATTACATGGTAATAACATTTGGCACTGGTTTACATACACTAAGCTGGACACAGTTAGTTCACTAGAAGGAATGAAGTTAAAAAATTTCCGTTGTAAAACCACGATTGTACCATGACTCTCTGACATTACTGTGATGTATGCAGAGTGTTGGTGCATTCAGACACTAGGTTGATCACAGTGGGATCTAATTGGTCCAGTGTGGAGGAACAATGTTCAAATGAAGGAGCGCCTTTGTGCCATGGATGCGTAGGCTAAATGAGTGCCCTGGGAATGAAGCTGTGACGCAATGACCACACAAGAGCAGTGCTCTGGTCTGTTACACTCATGACGGATATTCAATTTTGTTTAGGAGGAAATTATCAGGGAAAGCCAGATGCATACTTTTGAAAGGGTGTGGGGAGATAATTCATTATAATTAGTGCGTCTGTGTGTTCTGGTTCCCAAAGTCATATACACCACTCTTTGTCATTAATGTGAACCTCTTTAAGGAGCAAATCTGGTTGTTATTAGTGATATCTCACTGACACATACAGTACAGTACATGAGGCCTGGAGTAGGCTTTCTATTTTCATGCCATTTGAATAAGCTTTTTTCTCTGACCTTTGCATTCATACTGGAGTTCAGTGTGTAAGAGCCATAAATAAAACATAAGAAGCCTGTCAGCATTCAAACTTAGAAGGTTATCTTCCCAACAAAACATACATATCCATACATAGCACAGTAGATGATATGCTTATTGACTGGGAAGAGCCAGCTCTAGGCTTTTCCTGTCAGTGGTAGAGATGCTGGGAAAATGAAGCTGTTATCATTTATGTATGCAAAATTAATAAAGCTTGGATGAAAATTATGTATGAAAATAGTGAACATGTGTTCATCCTTCCTGTTATGGTTAGTTTCAGATTTCCAGTACAGGCATTAATTACTGTCATCTAATGTCATCACCCTTTCGTAATGTTTCAGAAAGAAGCTGATTGAAATCCCCAAGGCCACTTTGTTGGAACTTTACCAGTAATCTATAGGGTTAAGACAATAAACCTTCCCTTTTTACAAGGCATGCAAGCAGTATATTCATAACATGGATGAACTCTGCCAAACCAAACCAAACATTCCACATGTCTTTCTACACGTGGTTAGTTCTAATACACAACTAATGATGCTTCTATGCCCCTATCAGCCCATCTTAAATCACACCTTTTTTAATTTGTAATATTTCATTCCAGCATAAACAGTACTGTGAGGTTCAGCATTTGGAGGTTTGAGAGAAATATACTGACACATACAAAATAATATGAGGATAAGTGTTAAGAAGAATGAGAAATAAAATGTGGTAGAGAGGTAGAGAATGTAACTAACCTATTGGATATTCTCTAAAGCATATAGAAAATACCCCCCCCCCCAATCCACTATCTCATACTTACTGTAAGAGTCAATCTCATCGGCTTTTATCATGTATAGGGTTGTTTTAGGTTCCATTTGTATAATGATGTAATTTAGATTTCTTAAAATAGTGTGTGCAAAATGTTTAACTGAGATCTTATCTGAGTTTCCCACCTCACACTAAGTGCTACCCCCTGGTATGAATGTGTGTTTGTGTATGTGTGCATGGTGCCCTGCAATAGACTGGTGTCTCTGACTCTTTACTGAAAACAAATAAATAATAATTCATTGAATAATGAATAGAAATAATAATTTTGGCCTTCAAAAATGTTGTACCAACAAAGTTCCATAGCAATTAAATATAAAAGTAAATATAAAATTAAAGGCTAAAGAGGGAAGTGGTGGCTTAAATAGTTAAGGCTCTGGGTATGCAAACATATGACAGATAGTTGAGTCTTAATCATAAAAAGTTTGAATACATGTTGTTTTTTTTTCAGTATAAATGTATTCATCAATAAATAAACAACAATGTAATATTTACCTACTGCAGGAGTCACAAGAAACCTGGAACTACTTAATTGGTTTAGGTTATTTGATATAAAGATATTTCACTCATGTATGAATGATATCCCAGGGAGCTGGGAATTAATTCATATTTGCATGGGAAAGAAATCGACCAAACATACACCTCTGATCGCATGTTACATGAATTTGGAGTGCTTTAGGATATATTAATTGTCATTAGTGGTTACACTATTTTAAAATTCCTTGATTTTCATCAAGACATTGTAGAATATAAAATCCACTTAAAACCACACTGACAAAACACATTGAAAAAGAGATGCGCAATTTAAATGCTTTTTAAAAATTCACCTTGAAATTCTTTTGACTGACTGAGAGACAGAGAGAAAGAGAGAGCGAGGGGGGGAGTGAGAAAGACTTAAAAAAAAGTCTTTAATAATGCAGGTCAAAAGGCATCATGCTTGCAGTCCTTTGAAATCCTCAGTTATTGTTAGTCTAAGTATTTACAGTAGGACCACATACATTGTAAATACTGGATGGATGGATGGATGGATGGATGGATAGATAGATAGATACACAAAAATGCACAGGAGCGCACCAGAACACTTTGAAATTCCTGTAAACTAGCAACAAAACAGCACAGTCATCTAACTTTATATATGGGATCAAATAAGCATTACACATGTGCAACTAAAAACCACTACAGAAATGCATCTGTTGTGGGCTGGCACAAAAAAAAAGAAAAAAATACAGTTAAGGTTACTGTCATTGAAACCTGTTACGTTCACTCAGTATCAGAATAATCAGAGTGGGTTTATGTTACAGATTCCTGTACCATGCTCTGAACAGGTAGTTTTATAAGCAGGTCAAATTCTAAATGCAAATTACACATGTCCGACATGTAGTAGCATGTATCTTTTCTAAAAAAAATTAAATTAAAAATAATAAAATAATTTTCTTTGTGTACATTTAATAATAAATAAATTGTTAATTTACAGTCAACCCAAAACAACCAATTACATGTGGCAAGGCGTCTTGTGTGTCTTTCTGTGGTGAGCTAACAACAAAACCAAAACCAAAATAACAAATTTGAAAACAAAAAAAAAAAACAAAAATAAAATAACAAGACCGGAAACAAAATACCAAAGGGATGTAGAAACCTAAAATACTGAAATAAATCCTTAAGTAAAAAAATACATTTAAATGTCTGCGAGGCTGCAGTATTTCTTATACATTTTAAGTGACACATGTCTGGTCCAATCAGCGGTAAGAGGATCAACATGTCCATGTGTGGTTTGCGAAAGAAATTCTGGTCTTGAGCGGTAAATGTCAGCGTTAAGAATTTTATTTGAAAACCACACCTACCTTTTTCAGTTTGTTTATTTTTACCTCTGATTGGATGATTTTAATTTAAGGATTCATTTCAGTATTTAAGATTGTATAGTACTTTGGTCAACTAAGTTGTGTTGAAACTGCTTTAAAAATAAATTTGACTTGACTTGAGAGTACTTCTTGTATGTCTTGAGTGACAGATGTCTCCTTCAATCAGTGATAAGAATTTAATTCGCAAACTATGCCTACCTTTTCCGGTTTGACTGAATTGTCATTGTGTTTTCTCATTGGTATTTTGTTTGTGAATATGTCGTTGTGTTTTCTGATTTGTTACGTTGTTTTCGGTCTTGTTATTTTGTTTTTAAAATTGTTATTTTGTTTTCGGTTTTGTTATTTTGTTTTTAAATTTGTTTAAAAAATTTTTTTTTTAATTTTGTTTTCAATTTTGTAATTTTTTTATTTTTTTATTGTTTTATTTTGTTTTATTTTTGTAATTGTTTTATTTTGTAATTTTTTTGTTTTGTTTTCGGTTTTGTTATTTTGTTTTGCACTTCAACTCCAGAACAGGAAAAAAAGAATCGTCCCCCATGTAGTCAGTTTACTGGGCCTGTGCTAGATTTTAGATCATTAGGGTTTATCATTATGTTTTTCGATATAAAATTTTACATTTATCATGTTGCCAGTAGAATATCAACACAAGTTGAGGTGAAAACTATCAAGCTGTGGTAGTGCACCCTGTGAAAGCACTTTTGCATAATGTTAGGACTAGAAAATGCAAATGACTCGAGGTCAGAATTTGCTTTGAGCACAGCATGTGCCTGCATAGAGAGTATTCCCTGCATAGAGAGTATTCCCAATGGTACACTTTTGCTATCTTGGAAGGAATCAAATGACTATTACATTTTGATGGAAATAAATCCAAAAATTGGAATTGGAACATAAGAGGCGACCCATTGGGAATAAAAACTAATGGGCTACAGTAAGTAACTGTATACCTACAAAATGCACAAAATTCTCAAACATCACATCACATCACTAACTTCCTGTTGCTTGACATCAGATTGACCCTGACACCTGCCAAATAATTTCTCACCCACATGAATGCACTTTAAAAAAAACAAGCCCTACAGTGTGCAACAAGTATGATCTTTAAAACACAAGGACTTTTCAAGACTTTCTCTGTTATGGCTGTCACCTAGACCAAGGTAAAATAATTATTGAAGATGATTGAATGAGTTACACAGCACTTCTGTCAGCGGATAAGGGTGTCTGCCAAATGCTGTAAATTTGCAGGTATTACAACCAACACAGTTGTGAAACACATGTTCAGGAGGAACATAATACTTTCCCCAAGCTGTTCACTGTGGTAAGGTCATTAACTCTAATGACCGTCCTACATTTGTGACTAGGAGTATAAATACCAGACTATAGCAGAATCTATGCTTTAGTGTTCAAGCCATTGCTGTTGCCAGAAAATAGGGTGATTCAGGAACAGGTAAGTGACATTAAGTAACACTAAGCTACCAGAAAGCCATTTGATCTTATTGACATTCCACTTGGCATGGAAAGCAAATGACTTGAAGTATTGACCAGTGTGAGGCTCTTTAACCAGACTTAAGCTGATCAGGGATTGATTTACAGTCTGTGGATCTATGGTTCTCAGGAAGCGGCCTGGATCAGGCATATTGTAACCAGGAATTATGGTGATATAACAAATCAACTGGAAAACAAACATCCATAAAACTGTAGACTGTAAAACAGTCTTCATCTATTTTCCATAGGGCCCATAAAAACAGGTAGGTCTGTTTTTTCAAATGAAGGTTATAAACAAATGAGTACAGTGTTGGCATCTATATTATGAACATAAAGCACAAGCTGAAAGACCTGTTCAGTGTAAACACTGCACAACTGTCTGAGTTAACATACTCACTACTGCCTACCTTTTCATTAGTGAGACATGAATCATGTCGGTTGGAAACATTTCAGATTTGAAGCAGCTTCAGGTTTGTTTTTTTGGTTTATTGTTTGCAAGCTAAATTTTAATTGATAGATTTTTTTTTCTTTTATTAATTAGTTAAGCTTTATACTAGAACTAGGTTTAATATCAGTCCAAAACGAATATCCAGTCATCCTTACCCTCTGTTCTATTACTTCAAAACAGAGCAGATATAGTTTCTGTTTCATGCGATGTTTTAAATGCGTAGTTGCTATTCAGCACCCAAAAGTTACACAAAGATCATAAACCCAGCCAGACCACAACTCCTCCCACATTACACAAGCTAAACCTGTAAATACTATGGGAAACTGCAAGCTTGCAATATCAGTCCCTTTCTTAAGAATGCCCAACTCTGCTTTAGCTAAAGACTATAAAGGGGTAGGAGTGACCATGTGGTATTTAACATTTGGCTGAACTCCCTGCCGTGATGTCATGCTATAAATATGCTGAGCTTTAACATGATCCATGGCACCCATGAAAAAAGCAGTGAAGAAAGCAAGATGTGTTACAGGGTAAAGCTAATTGGGCATGATTTAACTATACAAAAATAAGTGAAGAGATAACTTTGCAAACATATTGTGTTAAGGAAGAAGTTATTTTTTTATTCGTGTCTGATCATTCAATTACAGCATTGTAAAATAAAAACCAGTGCAGTTCTTTTAAAAGATTACACCTAATTAAACAAGTCTAATTAAACAAAAACAACACTATGGAAGCATATTATTAATAAAAAAGGAAAGAGTATGTAGAGTTATAGGAAACAATTAACAAGTGTTATTTTCCAATAACCATCACAACCTGAAGCTTTAAATTTCTCATTTAACATCGGTTTATTAAACAAATGGCATTTTAAACTCATTTGTACTATACATTGAACATCATGGAACACCTACAAAATAATTTCATGACTTTTAATCTATATAAATAAAAGAATGGTTTTCTCTGTACATTGATCAGAACTTGTTCTTTCAATTATATCTTTACGTTTCATAAGTTTAAGGACCTGAAACCAGTCTCAGAAAATGTTCTGTCTGTATGTCTGTCCTGCCATATTTGTCACAGCATCATGCAAAACCGGCAGGACGGAATTTAATGAAAATTTGCCAGTCCTTCAGTATTTGCCTGAAGTTAAACCTGCGCCATAAATTAAATTGAAACCTTGAGTAGAAGGAACGTTATGAGCAGTTGTGTGCCGGATACCATCCAGCACTTTTTTGGACAAATATAGCATTTTTGTTTTTTACCTCAAGGTGGGCGTGGTTATATACATCACTCAACAGGGCCAATCAAAGCGATTTGTTTACTGTAAATACACAGAGTATGCAGAAGAAACAGAAACAACCATAACACAAACAATCGTGCGATACAGCATGGATTACTCCAAAAAAGGCAAGTACACTATGAAAACTGAACCTTCAAAGATGAATGAACAGACCAATGCATTGTATGTTTATTCTGCCTGTGGGAACCATTTTAACCAGTTTATCTCATTTTTTTTTAACCCTGGCACTAATAACAAGCAGTTATGTGACACCCCACTATGACATAAAATCAAGTCGTTTGAGCAAACATATCCGCAGCAGTCCGAGGGGAGAGGATGTAAAATACCCCACCTGAGAGCCAAGTGTTATGCGCTTAAATCAAAATGTTGAGTAAAAGTGATGTTATGAACAGTTATGGGCCAGTTTTAACAATCTGTTTTAAACAGTGCGTGTATTTGGCTGACGACAAAAGAAGTACAACTTAGCGTGAACAAGGCGTAAGCTACTCAACCTTACAAAATTGTATTTCTGCCATACAAAAAGACAGTCAGACATGTACATGGGCTTCAACCTGAAATAATAATATCACTGATTACATTAAAGCTGATCAGCTTATTTTTAGCTTTAATCATTGATCGCGTACTTACTCTAGTATTTAATGAATGAGTGAATGAATGAATGAATAAATAAATAAATAAATAAGGTTATCAAGCCAAAAAGTAAAAAATGTGAGGACTCGTTCATGCTGAAGATTTTTCTTTCTCCAAAGTTTTACAGGTACTGTTTTATGTAAGAAGTTAAATAAATGTCTTCTTACAGAACATCAAAAGAGCAAATGTTATAGTTTTTCATTGTTAAATAAATGCTAGTTTAAAAATGTGTTTATTGATAGGCCTAAATTATTTGAGCGCTACATTAGACATTAATACACAAATTATAACATTGTACCATATACTGTAGTATTAGAACAAGCTCATGACAATGTACAGTATATTTCTGATATTTTAGTTAGAGATGCTGTTAACAAACAAAATTAACAATTTAATAGCAAATACATTCCAAGATCCTTGGCATTCCACCCAGCCCACCTTTTATTCAAATGCCTTCTACTCTTTATAATTATATTCTGTTATGTATTATCTGTATATTATATATTTTTAGCTTTTCTATTGCAAATTTTCTATATTTTTTAAATGTATTGTTTTATCAGGTATAGTTTTTTGAAAGTATCATGTCTAACTACAATAAAGTAAAACTTTTAATTTCTGTCTAGCAAACTGTTATTTAGTTATTCTTGAATGTATTGATATATATTCATGAGAATTAGTCCCATAAGAGAATCAGTAAACTTTAGTATACTCAAACTATTGCTACACTACTTAACCAGGCTACAAATGCACAGTACACACACACACACACACACACACACACAGTGCAGCTGTTCAAATATTGTGACATGTGATTGCAGACGGATACAAAAGGGTCTTTTACAGTTTGAGCTAAGATACAAAAGGAAGAAAGAAGAGAACAAAGTCCCCCATTTGACTGCTCTGTGTCCCTGGCCGAAAGAAAGCTTTGTCTAGCAAAGTGCATAGCGATGCACCGGGGCTCTCTCTAACAACTCCAAACCAGTATGGTTTCCTTCAAACTTTCACAAGAGACAGCACAAACAAATCAGTCCACAGGGTACAGATTTCCCATAATGCTTCTGCCCAAATTGACAAATGGTGTATGACCTCAGAAGACCATTTTAGAAGATTTGAATAACTGAAATTCATCACCAATATAATAAAAATCTAGTTTTTTTTTTGTTTTTTTTTTACAAAGCACCATCTTGTCAAACAGGAATCTCATCAGTCTCACACTTTCCATCAGGGAGAGATCTGAAGCAGCCTCTTGTAATTACCTTGAAAAGAGCCGGGAGTGTGAAATGTGCTATTGAGAACACTTGAGCTGTGAATGATTTTCATAATCACTGTTATCATTTTACAATATTTAGCACAAACCCTTACCTACAGAAGTGCTTAAAACTTTAGATTAAAAAAAAATCCTTATAGGTGAGAATTTGAGAATACTATCAGGTTAGTAGAGAGAAGTTGGTTAACCGAACTTCTCATTATGCCATCCACTGTCATATGCCATATCAATTCTTGAGAAGTGGGATAAAGCACATTTTTAATTTAAAGACAAAAAGCTATATTATTTCTAAAAAAAAATGACAACTTTTTCAGTGCATTACATGATTTTTGTCAACATGTCAAATATTAAAAGGTGTATTTAAATTATATTTATTTTCTAGAAAATATAGGTTTTGTTTAATAATCAAGTGTTTGTTTTTTTTGTAACTGTCATATAATTTTTTTTCAAAATCCAATGCAGGACCTTTTAATAGCATTTAATTAGGATTAAAAACTGGCTTCCTTTAAGTTATTACAAAAACATTGTGGGAACAATAGTAAAAAAAAAAAAAAAAAAAATCCATAAACACCAAAAATTCCTACCTGATGGCAGTGACATGCATTTGATGGTGAACAGAAAGTAAGCAGTGAATGGCAGTGGTGTTTGCATAGGTAGTCACATTATTGCGATCTTTGAGGGATATCAACGGTTGTTTACCTTACAGATACAAAACTCTAAACTAAATTTAACAATTAGGCAGCATTGAACATGGTCCGCTGTGGCGACCCATTGATTAGACCAACAACAACAACAACAACAACATGCAGCATTCAACTCTTTCTGAATCCAGCTTTCATATTTTTAAAACCACTGGATTGTGATTTTTGGTAGCACGGTGGCTTATAAGGTTAGCACTGTCGCCTTGCACCTCCAGGGTCTGTGTTCGATTCCCACCTTGGGTCTGTGTGCATGGAGTTTGCATGTTCTCCCCATGCTGGTTGGTTTCCTCTGGGTACTCCAGTTTCCTCCCACAGTCAAAAGACAATCTGCATGTAGTTGTCTACATATAGGTCTAAAAAATGGACCAGCTCAATACAAAATAATGGAGGATACTATTAATACAATGGCATATAGTATGTCTGTGGTTAATTATATGATTGCTTTTTATATAACATTTCATTTACAGGTGTTTTGATGGCATCATCACAATTACAATTACAGCACTGTTACTCAGTTGTATGTTTCTTTAATGAACAATTTGCTCATTAAAGTATAGTATAGATTTAGTATAGTTAGCTCTTTAAAGAGAAATACAATGTTATCTTATAAAACATTTACAGCAGGAAGAATATCCACAGTGAGAAACTTCTGGTGAGCAGCAACCCATGACTGAGAGATAGTTCGGAAAGTTCCCAGAGAGACCACAAGATCGGACCCGCAATTTTCTACCGAAATAGTTTTCTGGGAAACTTCATGATGGGAATGTTGTGGATTGCTATGTAAGATTTTATTTCTAAGGTATTGTATTTGTCTAAGGAATTTCGATTGATGTGACTAAAAGAATCATTTTTAAGATTCACAGAAATGAATAATGAAGTATTTCTTTGATCCCAATACATTCATTGGAATCCAATCCGTTACTCTGATCACCATGCTATTTCAAACATAAACTCTAATCTCCCATCCTCAGTGAGATTACTTTAATCCACCATTAACTACGAATAATAAAAAGAAAGTGACTATATAAAACATTCAGTTTGAAAATACAATGCATAACTACCAAGAGATTAGCTCCTCTATACTCCAGTCTTAGTGCTGTGTAACGGCACTGTGTGTTTCCAAAGTGGCCTTGCCCAGGCTTGACACTCTGTAACTGATATTTTATTTCTTTTATGGACTGAAATTTAGAATGAATCATATTTGGCTCTTCGAGCTAAGCATTACATCAGTTCGATGTTCCTCTCTGTGGACGGGTTTAGGCCCTTCCCTTTTTCTTCACAGTCTGGTTAGAAGAGATGTCTAATTGCTTTATTTGTCATTTATTCACACAAAAGCAGAATCTGATCTGAAAATAAGGGAGTGTCATATTTTGGGTCATGTCAGACATTCCTTCCTGGTAAATATATCTCTACTTCAGCAGTCTAAAATAGGAAAGACCTTTTGGTCAACAAAACACCACCCTGCCTCTCCCTGAGGTAAGCACTGCGATCCAATCCTACCCACATTTAAATGCAACCATTGAGGTAGAGAAATACTTCAGTGATTCATGCCATAAGCTTTATGTACTACCTCTATATCTGCTTTGCATGACAGATTGCCATTGAAGATATAGTTTTAATACTATTCCTTGCACATAGAAAACCCTGGATACTAACTCACTTATAATGTTGGTCTGAATGCAGCTATTTAGCTCTGTCAATGCACTTTTATGGAAAGAAAAAATCTGATCCTTGAAAATCATTGGATAATTGTCACCAACTTGCGGCAGATATGCATTAGTCTGTGAAACATGTAGACACAATCATTCACAAAGACCACTTGTACATTACAGGAACTCAGCTGGAAGTACAGTCCAAATCATTTACACATGTTTGGACCATTAAAGGAGTTCCTAGGAGGCCGGCGTTTCAGACATGAAGCAGGCATTCCAATCATGGCTCTGACATACTGAGGAAGCACTAGTGAAACATGTGATGAGTGCATTAGTGCATTAGTAGTTTTTTACTCTCATAACTGTGTTCTATTATTCTGTATGATCAAAAGTCCCGTTTTGACTTGAACACTCCTCATATAGCATAAAGCATAAATATTTTTTGATTCAGTGTGGGAAGGCTGTGTAAAAATCGTAGCTTGTATTGTATATATAATTTTGCATTATATGGTTCATTTGAATCAGACAAATATTATGCTACACTTGCATCACTTACTAATGAGTGAATGCATCATTACTTTCAACAATACCTCTTATCCATTTATCTAAAGCTCCATTAATCCAAAGAACTTAATTCTGCTAAACAAAGTGGATGACGGCCACTCCCACACATCAGTTTCTTTTAGCGGCCTGTAATTGAGTGACCAACTGGAATCCTCTATCCTCCTTTCCTCTGTTCGCTCTTCCTACTCATCCTGCCTCTGAAACACTTTGTTTCAAGGCGGTAATTTTCTCTATGTCTGACGGAGCATGATGGAATACTTCTGATTATCTCTTCGGTATCTGCAGTACTCCACTCGTCGTCATGTTGCACAACAGCCACACTGACACATGAGCACATGTGTGTAGAGAAACAAGTGAGCAGTGAACATGCAGGAAATATGATTCTGGGTGTTCAGTGACAGCTGGAGTGCAAGACTGGTCCTCTTTTACACACATATGCTTGACCCCAAATACATGCTGTAGCTTGCCCTTCAATGTTCTTGCAAACAGATACATTTACTTTTATTGTAGTATTTTTGATAAAATACCGATGATGATGATGATGTATAGCATATAACATTGAAGATAGCTGGGGTGGTGTATTATTGCACAAGAGGAAGTCTCTTCCTAACAGCTGGTGAGTGAGACGATTAGTGCTGGGAGATGGAATCTTTCTTTTTACTTGGCACAAAGTAAAGAGAGATAGAAAGGAAGGAAGGGTGAGGGAGAACTGTTCCTCCAAGAACCCGGAGCACTTTGGCTTAAGTTGATGCAGCCACCCTGCCAGCTCTAAAGAGTTATTTTACAGAAGTTTAAAAGCAGGATTTAGTATCTAATGACCCACATGCTCTCAGCCGTGCCAGTTCGTTCCGCTCAGTGTGCTGTCAGCTCTGTGTGGCCCGGGACGGAAGCTGCTGGCCTCGACCTGGACGTGTCCTTGGCTGAGAAACTGTGTTTTCTCTCTCTCTCTCTCTCTCTATCTCCCTGTCTCTCTCTCTCTCTCTCTCTCTCTCTCTCTATCTCCCTGTCTCTCTCTCTCTCTTTCTTTCTCTAAGCAGGTTAATGGCAGAAAAAAAGCAAAAATCTGGCAGGAACTCACTGCAGCTATCCAGCGCTTTACTATTCTACCAACAAACACACAAAAGCAAAAATGTGTGTGAGGAAGCAAAGGGAAGGAACACGGAAGTGTGCCAAATGCTACGGATGCTTAGTCAAGGCAGACAGAAACTAAGAAAGAGAGAGAGAGAGAAAAAGGAGAGAAAGAGAGAACGTTTCACTGTATTACATTTGGGTCTTTGGTGCTCAGCACAATACTCTGTAACCCCTGTAATGTCCTTCTGCCTCCACACTGGGCCTGATCCGAGCCTGAGGATTAAAGCAGAATAAAACGCTCATTTATTCTGTCTCTGTGTTTGGGTACAATGTAGAATTGAAAGATAGATGTCTCTCCTCTTCAGGCTCGACACTTCTGCTCAACTAAGGCTCGTTAAAGCTTGGCTCTTATTCTTTAGATCGCTAAACTGCCAAAACATTTCCTTGACAGAGTAGATATCCATCTACTGTAGCTTCGACATGAACTGTTATGTTTGTGGTGATTCAAACGCTTCTTCCAGATGTGATCTGTTTTTTGGGATTTGCTCCATGAAGATTGAGGAAAAACAACATCACAACAAAGTAACGCAACACAATACACATCCAATGTTTGGATATGGTTTGGCCAGTGCGGTCAAATTTCCTTAACAGATATGGCATCCCATGTGGTATGATCCAGCAATCCAGGTCTTAAAAAGCATTGTCTCTGTGTTTGGGTACAATTCTGCACAAAGGGAACTTGTGGTTTAGTGGTTTAGGCTTTGTAGATAAGGTTGTGAGTTCAAATTCTAGTCATATCCCCAATTAAGTAAAAGCATCAGCATCAGACCTACTAGTCATATCTTTCCAGTTAATCCTATTACATAATCCTATATACCATCTGTACATCACCAAGCATTAGCATGGTATGGCTAGACATCCCTGTTTGAGCTTGCTATTATTACACTAAACCTTCAGAAGTGGCATGTCCATACAGAATGAATACAAAATCCCTCCTGACTGTATGAATGGAATGTCTTCTCCACGCACACAGCATTAACTTTGAACAAATAAAACCAGCCATGGACTCCTGGCACATGGCCAGCCCGAATCACTGAATGCAGACAAAAGACGCACCAGAATAGCGTGTGTGGGATATGTGACATGCAGTGACACCCGCACGGATCCTCAGACAAAAAAATCGAACGACCTCGTGGAATGCTAAGTGGCCTAGAGGCTCTGAGAAAGGCGGCCCCAGAGCTGTAAACGGGGGGATTTGGAGATGGAGCCGAAGAAACATGTGGCAAGACACTAAATCCTTCTGGTTCGTAAGAATACATGGCTGAAACGTGAACTGTCCACTACTTCCCAGCCCTAACTATTACTACTTTTACTACTACTACTAATAATAATAATATTTTTTAAAAGAAATTGTCTTTACATTAACTAATCACGTCTCCCCAAATGATCAACAATTTTCACTTACAGTACATATTATGCATTTCCTGTCCCTGACACATAAAAATCCCAACAGTACTGTATGTTTGTTACCTTTGAACACACACGGTTCTAGTCAAGCATGCTGAGGCGTGCACACCACACAATACAAATTTAATTATATAAAGTAGTGGTATCATTTGGGTGTGTGTGTGTGTATGTGTGTGTATGTGTGTTATGCCAATGTC
>JAOVVB010000037.1:28801455-28814241 GCA_028570985.1 Heterobranchus longifilis | reverse complement strand
TATGTGTGTTATGCCAATGTCCTCATCTCACCTCTTTGTTTACACCTGACTATATACCATACATTATATTCTGACTCTATGCCATACACTCACCTTCTCTGCACTCGGACAAATAAAACAAAGCCTTGACAGAAGACTAATTCATCACCCATGTTTCTCAGGCCTAATGCATCACAGACGGTCTTATTTGCATATTATGTAATGATGTCGTGGTTATACTAGACCACAGTGGCTTCATTCGCAGGATATTAGGAGGCAGCTGTTGCAAGAATAAAGCCAAGGCATGACCTCTGTTTTTCTGTGCTAATGTTGACCTCAAGCATCTCCCGGACAGCTGATGTTTTTCGGGTTTTAGAGTACAGCAGAGTGTCGGTCTATCATTGAATCCTTTACTCAACCCAACCAGCCAAACACTTTAAAGTCCAGAAACAGATGTTGTATACATTACTCTGTTCCAAGCCAATAGTTTCAATCACTGATCTCTTCCTCTAGGGCCAGATCCATTACCAAGATGTTTCTGTGAAGATCTGTTTTTGAGTACCGGACATTTATATTCATCACGCGCCTTTCACATGAGCAACTACATCACTCCCACTCAATGCACACTCATCAGCATGGGTCTGCACAATATCCTACTGTCTTCTGAGATGCACACGAGCAAGGACAAGGGTTTCTACAGCTGACAGGGGTAACTGGATTTGTGATCTGTGTGTTTCGCTGTCAGCAAATCTACGTACAGTACCAAGGTCAACATGTAATCCTCTACCATCATTCACACTCACATTCATTCCCAATACACACACACACACACACACACACACTCTCCACTGTGGGAGTATCAGAATTACAATGCTGATTAGACATATTCTCACTTTCACTGCTAGCAAAAAGCTTCCTTTTTTTTTTAGACCTTCTGAAACAGACACCAAATCCTACCTTTAATGTCTGGTTCATGTGATCCTCACCTTCATCAAAGACCATCCAGATCTTGTCTTTAGTTTTATTGTGTCTGTGTGTGTCAGAGAGTAGACGTGTGTGTTCTGTTGTGCTGTATTTGGCTCTGCAATGCAGCTTCTCATTCAGCACAATACACACACACACACACACACACACACACACACACACGCACACACACACAAGATCAGTCTTTCAGGACTCCTCTGTGCTTCTTAAAGCAGCACGTCACAGTAAGAAGGCGAAATATGACCCAAATACAAGTCACACAATCTGCACTGATAGATTATCTATCACACACATTTGAACATGATAAAAATGCACACATACAGTATATATCTTCACATCACACACTACTAGATATAACACATCACATATCCGTGATAAAGTTGCTCCTTAAAAGCAATGCACAGCTAAACTACATATGTTGATGCAGCAACAAAATAGAAACAGAAGCAACAGTCACTTTGTGGTACTCACTCAACATTGTCCTTTGCTTCTCACACGCTCATCACACACATAACATTCAATGCTACACTATTTCTTCTCTGCCTGTCTTGTCATATAGACCTAACTGGAACTGGTGCCAGCTAGTGACTGTCTTGTTCTGCGTTCTCTAACATCAACGGAAAGTGCCACCTCTTCATCGAGCTCCTCCTCACAGTGGGGAAACGCCAACCTGAGATTTCTCCCTACGTCATTCAGACTTTTCCCCAGGATTGTAATTTGCTGTATCATTTTCTATGTTTTTGAATTCTTTCTCAGCAACATTAACTTCAAAATATAGAAAAACAAAAGTATTGTTATATACAATATATTAGCTCCAACACTAACACCTGCACCAGGTGAATCAAATAACATTCATTATCGATTATATACCAGGCATCCAAGACATCGGCACCCAAGACTCGTCTATGCCTGTGGGGGTCAAAGGCCAGCCCGTCTGGCCTGATCCCACTGAAAAGCCTATGTAGTAAGACCTGATGAAAGTCTATGCTGGCTATGATAGAAAGATATCAGAATACTCAGAGAATCACAGCTTTTGCTGCGTATGGGGCTTAGCAGGCAAAGAGTTCAAGGTTGTTGATCTGGCCTACAAATTCCCCACATCTCAAATCGAGCGAGCATTCATGGAATGCGCCGGACAAACAAGTCTGATACACAGAGGCCCCACCCTGCAACCCACAGCACTCAAATGAGCCACCGCTAACATTCTGGTGCCAGACACCAAACCACACCCCCGATGTCTTATGGGCTCCTGACCTAACGGGCCACAACTGCCCTGACAGCACAAGGGGAACTTGTATAACATACAAAAATGATCATCTTTAATCTTGTCACTAATCATCTACTTATAACATCATGCTCTGTTATGTTTTATTTCTTAATTTAACTTTTTTCATGTTTTGGATGTAGCTATAGCTTGTTGTCAAGATAAAATATTAACCTCCAACAGGCAACCAAATTCGCACAAAGACAATGTATTTTCCCATAACTGGCAAATATTTTAATGCAAAATAATTATACACTGTCCTTTCAGAATGTCTACATTACTGTAGTCCATTTCTTGATACTTGTTACAGGACATCTACTCAGATTCTACACTCCATTAAAGGAGTTCTTGGGAGGCCAGCATTTCAGACAGCAGTTTGATCAGAGGTCTGGCGTTTCAAATCTGTACACTGAGATAGCTGAACACACTGAATTTTTCCTGTTGCTATATTGTTAAATTATGCTTGTTGAAAGACCTGTCTAAACACCTCCATCAAGTCTTAACCTACAGGCAGAGAAAACCAGGTTTGGGCCAAACTGTGGAATCCGTGATGCAATCAGACTGAACGAGGTTATGATTCGATAAAGAGACATTTTGAAGGAAAAGAATAAGGATGCCATCCTGTGGACAAACATGTGGATTACATGGATAATGGACACAAATTTTTAACTAGGGGGGTTTGGCAATTTAGCCACACCCACTGCTGATATGTTGAATTATGGAATCTGATAGTTCAGTGGGCATTCATTAATTTGATAGCTCTGGCATATCTGGTATTTCCTTTGGGATCAACTAACTAACTAACTAACTAACTAACTAACTAACTAAGGTTCCTAGATGGATGGATGGATATATGTGTTTTATTGAGTCTCCCCCAGTATCCCTACTGCAAAAAAAAAAAAAAATCTCTATATGCCATACCCTCTGCTCCTCTGCTTTAAATCCAAATCCTAAAACAGATGGAATAATTTGGGAGTTGAGAAGTTACAAATAATGGCATTGTCTTACACTCCTAATTCTAAAGAAAAGATTTTGGAATACTACTAATAATACTGTGATTTGGTTTATTTGTAGACATGTTTGTGTACCTTATTCTGTTATCAATATAAATAATTAGTGTAAGCAATTCAGATGAATCAAAATGTTGATTTCTCCAATTTTTCAATAGGCTCAAAAAGTATGTCAAGTAACGCATTGCTTATGTATAAAGTAAAGCAACTACATCATTCCTGGTTTCAAATATTTTATAAAATAGTATTGATAATAATTGAATTATCCCAAAATATGGTGTACAGTACATTCATAAAATAGGCTGTTATACAGTGTCAGAAGTACTATTGTAAATGTATGGACATAAATGCAATTAAGTCTACCCACTCCTGCAATGCTATAGTTACTGTTTTATATTACTGGTGATGTTGAAGGAGAAATGTGTGAGTAAAGATTAAATCATAAAAAGGTCCACATTCTTGAGATAGCGCCCATATTAGCCTTGGGTAATCGAGTTAGGATGTCAATAGCACAGTGGCCACTTATCCCCAAAAACAAAACAAAAAAGCTGTCTGAATACCACAGGAAGTCATATTTACGTTTCCAAGAATCTTGATTTGAAATTCCACACATAGGATTGCTCGATAGTCAAATCCTTTTAAACGCATACTACTTTTTTCTGCTTTTCTGCTATTTGGTTTTTATACCATTACACCAAACACTCCAAATAACATTAAATATGAATAACTAAAGTGTTAGTTAGTGGACCACATAAAATTTTGTATTTAATTTGTAAGTTAATTTTAATTTGTGTTTTTAAGATTTAAATTAATGGACCAACACTTGTGGGAACCTTTTAAAGATTTAACAACAGTTATCATCACATTCATGTTAATCGTACTATATATGAACATTCTTCAGAATAAGTGTTATTAGAATAGAAGGAAAATATTGCTTGCTTACTTTTTACAGTCATCCTTAAGAACTGCGACAAAATATGTCTATCAAATAATATTGTGTTTTTATGTAAAATTCAGAAATAACTCTTATTGTGATTATGATCAATTTTATAATCTAATTAACAAGGGTTCACGTTTTCAAATTGCTAAACAATATATCCTAAAAAAAATCACTTATTGTGAACTAATAGACAAAACATGGTATTGGTGCTAATAAGTGTCACAGGTGAAAAAGGAAATTTTCAGTTTGGATCATAGAACACCATTTTTCAGAATAATGGATGCTTCCTATCTCCCAATCCATGCTTCATTTTTTTGTAAATATGCATACATCAGATAAGAAACACATTTGCTAAGTACAATTTTGTGCCCTTTTATGTAGTGTCCGTAACTTTTTTTATTCAAATCTTTCAATGGTCCTAATTGTCATTCAGATGAAACTTGGCCAATTTAGATTTCACGTGAAAAGACATAAACTTGAAAAAAGTTTTAATTTTAGTACTCATAAAGAAATATGAATAATGAGCATTTTAAATGATCACTGTTTGAAGCAAGACATTATAATGCTGAAAAATGGACATTTTGGGGGGACATATTAAATTACTTTCCAAAACTGATTCCAAAGTGTTAAATATTGCATAAATATTTACAATAAAATGTAAAAGTTTTGTATTTGTAAATACTTAAATTCTACTATAACTTACCCAAGGTTACCCGCGGCTCCACCCCCATACATTTCTCCACTGCTCCACCTGTGTGCAAATCCTGCGTGCTACCATTACCATTGTAGATGCTCTTCAGTCTGATCTTGGTTTTAGTAGCTATGAGCTTGACCTGATGTTGCCGTTTTCGCTCCAGACGACTGCAGATGATGCCTCCATACTGTTACATGAATGTTTGTGACATGCTGCAGTATGACATACAAGCTGAAAATTGCCTGTGACATTTTTTTTCAAATTAAAAACATGTTTTGTCCCACTTCTCCAAGAATGACAGTTTACCATAGACTTGGCTTTAATCTCTAAATGCTCATATAAAATTTAGGCATGATAAAACTTTCTGAAGAAGGTTCGTTGGTTGATTTGAAATGGCTCATGAAGGTTATACTGTATAGTATTTGGGGTTTCTATCCAACCTTTCTCAGACTGAAGAAGTTACTTGGATAAGTAACAAAACATTTCAAACCAAAAATAAGTAGTTGGGTTAACATAAATCAACTACCAGACATCAGAATAAGACTAATATTTGTCCCGTAGACAGATTTTCCCACATTAGCTGTGGATCTCTGCAGTTCCTCCAGAGCTACCATTGGCTTCTCTGATTAATGCTCTCCTAGCTCTGCCTGTCAGTTTAGGTGGACGGCCATATCATGGTAGGTTTGCAGTTGTGCAGATGATGGATTGAACAGTGCTTTGTAAGATGTTCAAAGCTTAGGATATTTCTTATAAAGTAACCCTGATTTAAACTTCTCCACAACTGTATCCCTGGCCTGTCTGGTGTGTTCCTTGGGCTTCATGAGGCTGTTTGTTCACTAATGTTCTCTAACAAACCTCTGAAGGCTTCACAGAACACCTGTATTTACAGTATACTGAGATTAAATTACACACAGATGGATTCTATTTACCAATTAGGTGACTTCTGAAGACAATTGGTTCCACTGGTTTTAAGTTAGGCGTCTCAGAGTAAACGGGGGCTGAAATCAAATGCACACCACACTTTTCAGATTTTTAAAAACCATTTCATTTTACAATTATGTGCCAGTTTGCAAGGCACTGTATGTTCATGACACTTAGCAGCAGATGTTAGACAGGCCCCAGTAAGCCACATAATTTAACCAGCGGCTACCACTGATGCATCTTGAAAGAAGCCTTTGTAAGAATAAATTAACTCCAGTTTATGTACTTTCGTGTGAACAGCATTTTGGAGGATTGGAGGTTGTTTAAAATCATCCAAGGGTGTTGAATCATGCCTTGGAACGCCAAGCAACGTTCTCAGCACGTACAAACCATTTGATCAGTTGATTGCAGTATTTCCAGGGACTCCTGGTGCCTAACGTGATGTTACCATAGTTACACACTCCCAAAACGAAGTATTTTTGCAATTCCACTGTGATGTGACAGAAAAGGTCAGTCAAGCCAGCGTACTGGAACACTAAACCCGAACACTAGACTAAAATGTTGTGAACAAGAGCCAGTTGCTGAAGGACTCTTGATGTAAATATTTGCAGCAAAGTGTAGAGCAGTTGAATTTGTGACTTTTTAAAATTGATTTAAATAAGTCCTTTCTGTGTGTCTAACACTTCTAAACCATGACGTTCTCCTTAATATAACAGAGAACTGTGTGTGTTACATCAATAGTATAATAGTAGCAGGCCTTAAAGAAGACAACAGCTTTTTAAGAACAAACATGCACCTCTGGAAATGAATATAATTAAAATCATATCAAGGAAAGGTTAGATATAAATAACACATTTATTTCTCACATTTAAATATACAACAGAAACAACATCATGCTGTTTTTTTCCCCATGATAGATCAACACTTCAATAGTAAAATGAAAATCTACATGGTTGAACTGCAGATGGTAAGTCATAAGTTCCAATTTGCAACCAGGAAGAGACACTTTTAGATTCACTGCATGGATCTTAAGGATTTACACACGAACGAATGAATGATAGATAGATAGATAGATAGACAGACAGACAGCTTTATTAATCATAAAGTGTATTTGTAATGTTACAGCAGGCAGTTCACAGATTATACGACAAATAAGCAACGAGCAAATATTGCAATGAGAAAAGGGTAAAAGTAAAAAAATAACACCAATCATACACTGTTTACAATTAATGAGGTTAAAAATGGTGTAAAATAACAAGATTATACTTTTTCTATGTACATGTAGATGATTGTATATACAAGTGGGAAGTAAAGTAACTGTCCATAAGGTGCACCAGCAAATTGAAATATTTTTTTAATTAATAATTGTGTATGAGCCTATTTATGGTTATATCAGAGGAAGAAATGCCCTCATTACACAGAGCAGAATTATTGTAAAGTCTAACTGACAGAAAATACATCTGTAGCATTCTCTTGCCGAAAGTGCTTTGCTGTTTAGCCAGTAGGATGGAAAATGGAGGTTATGAAATATTACCGTAATTTATAGTATAAATGACCACCTGCCATCAGGCACATTGAGTGATAAATACTCCCCATCCATGGAGAGATATTCATTGTTTCACTGGCAGCTCCTTATGGTGGGCGCATTGGTGGCTCATTAGTAGGTTTCTTGGCTACTGGATGCAAAGCCATTTCCAAGTCCAAATAGAATGGAGGGTTGCATAAGAAAGGGCATCTTGCATAAAAGCTGTGCCAAGTTGTGTGCAGATCAGATGGTCCGCTGTGGCAACTCCTTGCCGGGATCAGCCAAAAGACAACAACAACAACAACATTGGCAGCCTCTCATGGGGTCGGGTGGTCAGCCGAACATATCTGAGCAGCTGAGGGTGAACGAGCTTGCTCAAGGACCCAATATTGCGAGCTCAGTGGGGCTGGTGCCTGCCTCATGTCTGGCATATACAGTATTTTAAATAATAGAAAAAATAACTGGATAGCAGAAAACAGCCCATAAAAATCTATTATTACAAATGTCATGAGACAGATATTAGGCGGTTATTGTTAGTGATGCTGAAAAATCATTCCCTTGTTTGCATTAGTCGGGGCATGTGAGGTTGGGGATGTGGCTGACTTTCACTCTTTTCAACTTCCACCTCCTACCACCCCTGCAAAGTATAAAAGACTCCCTGGGTTACCTTTTAGACTCAAATCTAAGACTAGAGCTGCAGTCTTCTTTAACACACACAAAGATTTGGGAAACCCTATTTCTTTGTACAAATTGATCAGTTTTAAGAAATCAGGAATACAGTTCAGGAATAAAGAAACTTAATTCTTTTGCAAGAACATAGCTTTTCACAGTTTTGTGTTGGAAATACGTCAAGCTGCTATCATCATATAGACCCCCAGCTAAGAAGAACAGCTCTAAGAGAATGCTTGCCTTGCTCTCAGACCTAAAGAGATGCCTGTCTTGGATATTTTACTGTAGGTAATAACTCAATTTCTATAGAAATACATTATCTAATGGCTCATATACTACCACAATGAGATGAACTTTTTCTGCAGGTTAAACTCATAAAAATGAAGGAGGTCTCTCTGAGTATTCTGATTTGGTGTTTTCCGGCTGCTTTTGTGCATTGTGTTATAAGTGCAGCACGTCCTTCTGGTTCTGATGCAGAAAAGAAGTATGTCCAAACATCAGCGTTTTCAATCTAATTGTTTTTTTCTTTTCAAATTGCATGTTTGCAAAAAATGTTTGTCTTGATCTTTGTGAACCAGATTTGACTTGGCATTGCAGAAGAGGTATGTATCTGTGCCTAAGAGGATTTTAGGCTCGATCAATCTTCTGACTGAGCAAGAGATCAGAAATATGGAGAGACCTGGCTCACAGAGTAGGTAGGCTTCCTTTTTTCTCTCTCGATTTCAAACGCCTGAAAGAAAGTCACACAACTATATATAATAGCCAGCAAGTGGCTCAGTTCCTGCCTCAAACTCTACAAGCTAATATGGTTAGGTAACGCAACACCATGCACAAATGTAGTTATGTGGGAGTAGCTCCACTGCAAGATATGCATGGAACAATACACTAACTGACAGTGGAGTTTAAAAATGCCATTTCTGGATGTTTTAGGAGAGAATAAAGTAGAATTATATATATTTTTTTACTGTTTTCCTTGCTTGGTTTCTGCAGCGATGATCTGAATGGAAAGTGGAAAAGGGGTTGTAACCTGCTCACCTGTTCAGTACATGATCTGGCCTACCGCATCAGCCAGCTCAGTAACAAAAGAAATAATGCCCCAATACACAAGATCAGTCCCTGTGGCTACGGCAGAAGACGAAGACGTTTCCTCCTTCAACGCTCCATCGGTCCGGCTTATGAGGAATGCCATCTGAGACATCACTCAACTGAAAAACTAAAATAGGTTTAAACTTTTTTCTTATATTGACAATTGAATTATATAGGGATTAAAGACAAGAACTCAGTCATCTGGAGAGAATGGGTGTTTGGGTCAGGCAGTTCTGTCATGTAAAAAAGAGAAGCAGGTTCAAGTGAGAAAACAAGAGTGTGGGCATTTCACTTTTCACTTCTACAAACGTCTGCAAAAGTAATATTCTATCAGCATGTCTGCCTTTTCAGGCAAGAAGACATTAGAGAGAGAAACTTTAACGCTGACTAAAAATGTGAATGTAAATGTAAATTAACTGAATAAAGAGGTTTTGTGAAAGCTGGATTTGAAATGCAAGGACACTAACCAACTCAATTGTTTACTGGGAGGAATTAAATGAAATAGAAATACGTGATCATTGTGAAACAAAAAACAATAACTGGAACAGGTATTTTATATCGTCTACAAACTCAGGACTAGGATAATGCATGTTCTGTTTAATGCCACAGGTAATGTTACAGCTGCTAGAAGAACAGGCAAAAAAAAAAAAACATGAGAGAAACATGTGATAAAGCACATACACATGCGATCAGTGACCTGTAACACTTATATACAATGGATTTAACTGATTTGTGCATTGCCTCTCACAACATCGTCTGTCTCGTTGCCGATTGTGTAGTTAATATCTGTGCAAGGTAGCGGTATGTACAGTTGCTGAATTAAATAGTGAACTTAAATGCACGTGTCTTCGCGTGCATGCTCGTGAGAGTGAGTGCTCTCTGTCATTGGGTGTTGCTACATTGGGGGCACAATACTTGTGGCAGGGAATATTCCATCAATAATTATGTTTTAAACAAAAGTAAAAGTCGTCTTTATTTTATGAAAATTTTTGTATGTTATGAAGGTTTGTTTTCATACATCAAATAGCATAAACAATAATCTATTTTCATACATGAACTAATATGGGCATTATGTATTGAAATGCATGGTTCTGTCATTAATAAAAGAATTGTGATTTTTGTTGATCAGCATTTTTAGCCTTTTGGTTAGAAAACAATGTACTGTATAAGTATGAGATTTATTAGGATGTTTAAGATGATGCATTGACCTGTCCTGCAACCCATGTGCCTGCAACCAATAGACTGTTGGTTACACTGACTATCAGATTAAAAATATAATGAACATTGTAAATAATACAAAAAAAAAAGAAATCTAATAATTCATGATTGGCTAGATTAGACAGGTAGATTTGATTTGGCAGATTATACAATGAGAGCCAGTTTCATCATGGTGCTTGATGGTTTTTGCAAATGCACTTGGCAATACTGTTCTTGCAAGAACTATTCCAAAACAGCTGACCTTCACGTCTTAAAATAACAACTAACTGTTGTCGTTACTTAATTACCTAATTCCATACATGGTATTTTATAATTTTGAAATCTCCAGTATTGCTTTAGAATGTAGAAAAATAAATCCAAACTTGTGTCCAAACTTTTTGGTTAAGAACTCTGCAATATATTATTAAAACCTGGAAAGATCTTGCTAAACTGTCAACTTCACAGAAGAAATGTGGTTGGAAGAAAATCATGAATGATCATGAATGGAGTTCCCATGAACACTTGGTGAAGTTGCATTGTAAAAAAAAAAATCCACAGTAGAAATCAGAGTTACAGTATGATTAATAGTGAAAGTAAGAGCATTTCCACACACACAATACAATGAGAACTCAAAAGGTTTTTTGTGAACAGCTGTGTGGCCGTAAGAAAACCACTTGTTGGGAAAATTAACCAGACAAAGAGTTTGTTAGAAGCTCAGAGCAATGGAAGAAGAAAAAAGGTCATGTTGTCTGAAAAGTCCAGAGCGATGGAGGCATCAGAGTAAGAAGGATCGTGCATGAAGCGATACACCCATCATGCATAGTGTCCTCTGTACAAGTATCTGGAGGCAGTCTTACAGCATGATCTGAGATTGTTTCAGTAGGCCGGGTCGAGGCTCTGCAATGTTATATGGCAGTAAAATGAAGTCATCTGATGATCTGAATGTACTGAATGACCAGGTTATACCATCAGTAGATTATTTATTCCGTGATAGGACGGCCATACTGCAGGACAACAATACCCCGATTCATCAGGCTCAGAGTTCTGACCTAAAAACCCTGAAAAGTGAACTGAAAGCGGGGTGGTTTTGTAGATTGGTTTGACCACCATGATCACCATAAATACAAGATCTCGGCAAAAATTAATGCAACTCTGGATGGGAATAAATTGTTGTGACATTGAATAATCCCAAAACAGTGTTATATATAAATACACTATATATATTCCCACACAAAAATGTGCATGTTAATCAAAGTTAAATGGAGTCTAACAAAATAGTGTGCTTTTTTTTGTTCATGCAGTGTATGTGAAAGCAAAAGAGGATCTACTGACATCTCGTGGTGTAAATAATACTTTAACCTTCAAACGACAGACAAGGAATGTAGACTGTAGTACATAAGGGGATCTTCAGTTGAATATGACGGACTATGGAGTGTCTGTGCAGCAGCTTAATGACCTTCTATTAGACGAAAATGGTGAATTCTCCAGACCAGTTAAAGATTTCAATGAAGTCTACCCCAGGATTCTGCTTGGAAATGAGTACGTCTAAGTTACAGATGTCTTTGTTGTCTCTTGGTGCCAACAGTTTTACACCAGCTGTATTATACACATGATGATAAGGACATGCCTCACTAAAACAATTACTCTGTCTGTACTTACTGATTGTACAGACATGTATAAAGTTAACTTCTGAACTATTTACAAAAAAACATACTGATAAAAGAGGACCTGAGCTATTTATAGTCAGTTACATGGCAGAGTCGGATCACTGTCATGTACTGTATCTGCTCTGTTACAGGTCTGTGGCAACAAATGTGAACCGTTTGCAACAACTGAGAGTGACCCACATTCTTAATGTTGCAGAAGGAGACTCGCTCATGCATGTCAACACAGGTGCAGAATATTATATGGACACAGGCATTATCTACCATGGAATACCTGCCATTGACATGGACTATTTTAATCTCAGCGTATACTTTGAAGAGGGTGCAGACTTCATAGCACAGGCCTTGGCATATAAAGAAGACACAGGTAAAGTCTTAGTGGAAAATAAACAGAATTATTAATACACAGACATGCTATAAGTAAGTACACCCTTAGTTTTAATGGGAAAACAACGAGATTAAGCTATTAATGCATTATTAATAATACATTATTCATACTTTGTTAATTTTCCTTTAGTGCCTTTAGAAGTAACAACTTTCTTAGACATTGAATAAATGGGGTTGTTCCTTTCCTATCCATTCTTAAAGATGATTATTTTCCCATCTGAAAAAGAAGGGACATTATTATCTTAAACTATGGGTGTCCATATACAAATATATATATAAGGAAAAAGGAAATTATTAAATTTGATGTAAAGCAATAATGCTTAAAGATACAGACATTTGGGCCACCCCAAATATATATATATATATAGGGTGGCCCAAATGTATAAGTATTATTGCTTTACATCAAATTTAATAATTTCCTTTTTCCTTTACCATTCTATTTTTTTTTTTGGTGTCATCTTAGAAT
>JAOVVB010000037.1:28741997-28754208 GCA_028570985.1 Heterobranchus longifilis | reverse complement strand
AACAGGAATATATTTAGAAGTAATATCTGATAATATTTAAGTCATTTTTAATTTGTGGTATTAGATGTGAGGCAGTCTGTCGTTTTAGCTGATGTGCTAACAATCTACTTGATTTATCACCATATTCATAATACGTTCCCCAAGTCTGTAACAACATACAGTCTGTTTCTTTTGTTGAAAGAAGATTAAATTCTGATTGTAAAACAATGCGTTGCTTGTACAACTCCGGAGAAGGATTAGATGCATAAATATGGTCAAGTTTGCTAAGAGCAGATGTGAGTTTGTTGAGCCTGGTCTTGCGACCTCGATTTAGAAAAGAGATTTTAGTATGAGATTTTCCCTCTAAGATAAGCCTTGAGAGTTTCCCATAATAACAAATAAGAAGTGGACTCAAGATGGTTAAACAACAAAAATTCATCAATGAAATCAAAAAATATTTTAGACATGGCAGACTAGGACACAACGCGAGAGCTAGAGCGATTCAAAACTGGATCAAAAACACAATTTAAATCTCCCCCAAAAAATTATCAAGTGGGTGTTTAAGCAGGGAAGGCTACTAAGTAATTTATTAGCAGAATCTGGATCATCGAAGTTTGGAGCATAGACATTTACCAACAAAACCTTGGTCTGAAATAGTGTTCCTGAAACAATAAGATACCTGCTATTTCTGTCAGGAATTATATGGCTAGGTGAAAACTGTATCTTTTTGTTTACTATTATGGCCACACCCCGAGACTTAGAGTTAAAATTAGAATGAAAAATTTGACCTACCCAGGGACGGAGAAGCCTATGATGATCCTTAACTAAAAGATGTGTTTCTTGTGAACATTTCAGGTGAATAAATACCCTAGATCTTTTAATTTGGTTACCCATACCTCTGATGTTCCAGCTAAGAAAACGGATAGGTGTACTACTCCCAGCTAAACCTGGGCCTACATAGGAATTAGCCATTTAACCAAAAAATGTGAAAATGACTCGCAAAGAGCCAGAAGGATGACAACATGCACACGCACGCACACACATACAAAAAAACATAAAACACAAATCTAGTGTCTCCATCCTAACAAACCCTAGAAGACAGAAAAATAAACTAACTAAAACAAAAGTCGCCACGAATAAAAATAAATGCGCAAATAGAAGTAACTTAAGTCTTCTCACCCCCAGCTTACAAGAAACAGAAAGCACACCTGAAAACCTTAAAAGGTGACATTTATTAATAAATTAGTCGAGCTGTGTTCAATAGTCGAACGAAGTGTAAAATCACAATAAAAAGATTAGTCTGCACACTGGATCCACACTTGCCGTATTTTAACATTATGTAGAATGATGATTTAAAAGCATTAGAGCATCACAGTTTGCATAAAGTCACTTGCTTTCTCATTTGTGCCTAATCTTAGCGAGCCATGCAAAAGATTAAAATAATGTGTATATTTCATAATATCTTCAGAGAATTTCTGTCTTCAAATGACAGCCTGAGAGTCAATGATTGGATTAATGTGTTTGCATCTAGACAAACTAATTTACTGCATAACTGCACAGATCATTTCAGAGGAGTCCAACGCTTTTAGCGTGGAATTTTTATTTTTGAAATTACACAAGTTTAGCACTGTTTAGCAGGCACAAAGCATTGCTACAAGTGATTGCTGCCACAGCATGCAGTCCTATTTCGCACTACCGTTTTGATTGATTTGGTGCCATTGTCGTGCTCTTGTGATATATTGTTTGAATATTGTTTGTGAGCGAGGCTACATATTGCATACAGAGGACTTGAGGAGGGTTACACTCTATAAAACATGTCATAAATTTGTGTTAGGAACAGCTATGACAAAGAATAAAAAAAAGAACATTTATCTGGTAGCCAATAATGCATGAAATTAACACAGCCATGTCAGAGAGCGAGAAAGAGAAATGGTATGTGACTGACTCTGTGTAAGGCGCTTTTCTTTCTGCAGTCTTAGTCATATTGAGGTTAGTTTAAATCCCGATAAGCTTAGCAGTATTTTTATTCAGTGAGATGCTCCGAATGCAATACTGCTGACATTGTAGTCCTCTGAGCGCTCCGATAGACTGCCTTTGCTTAGGCAAACCTTTTAATTATCTGAAGTGGTAGTAAAAAGTAAAGCGTTCCTTCAAACACATTCAGCTTATTATCTGTAATTACACATAATACTGGACAAGGTCAGGGGTATGGTGGATCCAGAGTCTGTCCCAGGAATACATCTTGAATAGGACACAAGTTCATACCAGGGAACTATGCAGGCGCACATACAATGTATTTCCAAAAGTTTGCGGACACCTCTTATTCCTGAAACTGTTGCTGCAAAGTTGAATACAACTTCCATTAAATGAAACTACAGTATAAGGGTGGTATGGTAGCGTAGTGGTTAGCACTCTGGCCTCACACCTCCAGGGTCAGGGTTCAATTCCTGCCTCAGGTCTGTGTGCATAGAGTTAGCATTTTCAAATTTTCTGTATTGTGTGAGTGAGAGGGGTGTGTGCTTGTGTCCTGCAATGGATTAGCGCTCCATCCATGGTACGCCGTCTAGTGTACCAAGGCACCCAAGATAGAGAATGAGTGAAAGAGAGAGAGTGAAACTATGACGCCATGTGCACAAAGGGAGGTCAATGAAGACATAGTTTTTCAAGGTTGGACTGGATGAAATCTGTGTAGTGGCCTACACAAGTCTGGGATGGGATGTTTTATTTCACTTTCAAGTATTTTTTTCTTATGCTGGTGTATTCATGCCCCATTCCTACAGTTCCTGGGAGAGAAGTTCAGATTTACTGCAACTCTTACCAATACAGAGCATTTAGTGTACAGGAAATAATAAATTACTTTTTAAATTAATATAGAATATGGTACAGAAAATATTTTCACTATAAATATAAAAGATAATTAAGTGTTAATATATATATATATATATATATTTTTTTTTTTAATCTGGGATTTAACACGGCAGATCATTTGACCCACAGGTTCATGCCGGATGCCGTTTGTCCCCTTTTCTAATTGGGCTTCAGACTGGCACTGCATGCATTGGCTGTGTTATATGGTATATTGGATTAAAGGTCTTGCCCAAGTACCCAACAATGCTGACCCAGTAGTGGCAGGGCTTGAACACACGACCCTCCAATCAGCGACCCAGAGCTTCAACTGTCAAAAATACATTTACATTTATTACATTTTCTGCATCTTTTATTAAAACTGTGTAATACCCAAACACATGAATGGGATTTCATCTTGATTTTAATAACCATTGGTAATCTTAGGAAATACCACTATTAATTGACACATATATAACCACCAAAAAAATTAATTTTTTTTTGGCATTTTGAAATTCAATTGTGCAATTGTGCATCTCTTACAGAGAAGCTCACCTGCACTCGGTGGTCCCGAGAGTCCTTCTTTGCTGTGGATTAACATGAAGAAACCAAGTGTGCTGGCCAGTCTGCTCAACTCCACCACTTCTTCCAGCACAGTGATATGAACAGTCATGGTGGCTCCAAACACCAGGCCATATGCAGCACGGAACAATGCCAGCTGGGTAAATGTAATGGCTAATAGACAGAAAAGCCAGATGATACAGAGAAAAATCATAGTTACTGTGAGCTTATGAATAATTTCCACCAGCCTCAGGTTTTACTACTCAGCCAAACAAACCTGGCCAAGATGCAGAAAATGGACAAAAGAACAGAAGTCTGGTACTTCTTTATACCCTGAGTAAGGGTGTAAGACACTAGGAAGAGAGCAGGGGCAAAGAAGCCAAGCGCTTATGTAGTTCACATAGTATAGAATCTTGCTCTTTAAGGCTTCTGGTGTACTGCTGGTGTTCTGATCAGAAGCCTCCTGTGGTTCTTGGTGGATTTGGAAAAGTGATTTGAGTCTGCTTGGAGCTCATCAGAGCTGAACAACAGTGAGTGGCCTCAGCAGGGTACCACACACACAGGTGCAACTGCACAGCTCCTAACACTAGCATGGCACCCCACCAGGAATAATTGTCTACAAGGAATTGGAAGAAAGGTGTGAAGAGAAAATTCACCTGTGCTGGCCAGTGCGATGGAGACAGGCCTTTGCTTCTCAAAATAGCAGCCGAGCATGGTTACAGTGGGCGACCAGGTCAGAGCATACATCGCATCAGTCACAAAGGAAGTTTAGGTTTAGGCCAAAGTTGTCATGAATATGCATTGTAATAGTGAAATGCTTACTAAATAAGGAAGCTTCAAAGAATAGAACAGACAGAGAGAATATAGAAAAATATACCCATCTATATTAAAGTGCATAAACACCAACATTTTTATATTTCTACAATTCTATATCAAAAGTGCATATTATATGAGTGAAATACAAGGTGGGTAAAAATTTACCAGGCAATATTCAATGACTATAGAACATGTAGTATCACTGGAGTCATGATGAAAACAGTCTCTCCCCAATTTGCTCTTACTGTGCATCTGTGGTTAGACCAGCATTTTCCAGGACATCAGCTGGGATGACACGGCCTCATGAATAGCTTCCAAGAAGTCCAGATCTAACTCCATGTGATTTTTTTCCCCTGTGGGGCTATGCAAAGGACCAGGCGTACAGGACAAAGCCTAGCAAACTGGGGGACTTAAAGGTTCTCAGCAATATCTCAAATGACTTCCTTCAGAAGACTGTGCATTCTACCCCTGGCTGTTTGAGAAAACGCAGAGGTTGATGCCACCAGAGCCTACATTAAAATTTACAAATTTGTTTTCATTTTCTTTCCTTTTTCTATGCAATAAAGTACATGCACAATTTGTTTCAATAAATTTTATTAAAAATATATTTGACGTTATTATAAATATTTAATGCCTAGTTACTTTTCTCCCACCCTGTATATGAGTGTAAACCTCAGCCTTTTACATGATACGACATTATTTAGATTTATAAGGTAATAAAGCTGCTTTGATATGATATAATTTGATCTGGCTGTCTCTGATCAATGTGTGACAAACATTGTTTAAATCAAATTCAAATCAAATTTAAATCTAATTCAAATCAGAGCCCCCGTGACCTTATCAATAAGAAAAAAAGATTATCAATAAGAAATAAATATGGAATAAAATAAGAAATAAAATATAAAACTTGGGGGTTGGCTTATTGTTAATTTGAAAATGAAGATGTCCTGGCAAATGATTAATGTATCAGTGTTATGGGTCAATCACACACTCTCATACTGGGTAATTTGGCAATGCCAATGCCAGACCTGCATGTCTTTGGACTGTGGGAGGAAACCAAAGTACCTGGAGGAAACCCACCAAGCACAAAGAGAACATGCAAACTCCACACACAGACCCAAGGCAGGACATGAACCTTCAATCCTAGTGATAACCACTACATCACCTTGCCACTGGTAAATCACACATTTTAATAATATTTGAATATAATCAATAATTTATATTGGATGTATGATTGTTGCATTGATTTATTACAAAATGCAGAAAGGAAAAATTGATGCATCAATCCAAATGCTCGGATTGTTACACTCCTATTGAATAAATATGATCCCTGTAAAAGAGATACACAGAAACCATTTATGATTAAAAAAAAAGCTAGCCAGCTAAGCAAAATACTACCCCACACTCCCCTGATACACCCCCTGCCCCTCCCCTTGCCCAGTCTGAGCAATGGTAAAATGCATAGTGAAAAAAATGAGTGCATTAAAAATTCTTCTGCAATATGAATCTTGAGAGTTCTGTTTTGTTCAGAGACTATATAGGCGGTAAAAAGAAAATCGTTCAGTGCGTGGAGATGCTATTATATCTCTAGCATCAAAGAGAGAGTAGAAAGATTGACTGGGAACCCTAATCCGTCTGCGTGCAGCATTCGTTGAAAATGTTCTGTATAGAGGGAATTTGCTGTTTGGAAAAGTCTCAGCAATATTCACTATGTTATGAAGAGCTTTTCAGTGGCAGACCTACTAGATGATGCTGATGATCATGATGATGATGATGCCATTGAAGGCTATGTATAATTAAGAATCCATTATGAATTCATCAGATGTTGGAGTGTAGTCCCGGTTTAGTTATTTAAATGATTATTATATTGTTCTATATAATGGACCATATTGAACCAGTTCCGGTAATTGGTAATGCTAATGTGAGTCATCTGCAATTTTGCTCTTAGAAATTACTTGCAACCTTAGTGGTTAAATTGTTACCCAAACCCCACACTACAAGATCCACTCTCACTTCTTTTTGCGCTTACTCACTGTTGTTGTTATCTACCCTATCACAGTACTGATGATGTATCTACCCTATCAGCTGTACCATTATGAGTGAACAGGAAGAGTAGGTGCATGCCCCTAGAATGAACACTTGATTATTGTCGTATTCCTTCAACCAACACCTTTTTCAGTCTGGCGAATGGTGTTATGAATGAGTCATGCCAATCTGATGATCTGCTCAAAGCAAAAGATAACAAAAGCTTGCGGTAGGTGCGATTTCTCCTCGGCACCCAGAATGTCAAAGTGAAGCAATTCAATAAGTAAAAGTAAAAGTAAATAGCAGGACTAAGGGGAGAAGGAGAGAAAGATAAGTCAGTAAATAGCATGACCAGGGGGAGAGAGAGAGCGAGAAAGAGAGAGATAAATCAGATAGTGAGATGTTTCCCAGTGGCAGTCCTTTTACCTGTCACAAAGCCCCACAGTGATGTAAAGCTGGAACAGATTTTGACTGTATGCTCCAGTCACCATGCCCACACTGCTCAGCAGTCCTCCCAGCATCACGGTAACTCGGTGGCCAACACATGCACTGAACACAGAGCCAACTGGAGCTGAGTCAGGGAAACACAGGAAACACCTTTCATGAACCATCATCCTTGCTTCAGTGTATAATCTTACCGAGCTAAAGATTTATACCATACATGATCATACTTGAGATCCTTCAACACACTGTCACAAAGCAAGTCTTTTGCACTTAATCCTGACTGATTTTACGGTGTATATATATATAATCCAGAAGAGGAAGGCTTTCCTGTTGAATCTTTCCTCCTCATGTTGTCTTAGTTAGATTTTCCACGCTTTGGGAAAATGTCTCTTGTTCAAATCCTATACAAATAACATTAACTTGAAATACTGTACAGCACGGAGCCACAAAACACTGACAGAGCATAAAATCTAATATATAAAGAGTGCTGAGGAAGGAATATGAGAAATCATTTATTATTTATAGACTTTTGCTTTGGTGCACTTTGATCAGCCGAACTTTGTTTGACGTTACTTCTGAGGAACATGACTTCCACAAATGTCAAGAGATTACAAGTGATGCTTAGTGCAGAAATCACGCTGTAGTTCACAGATTGTCAAGATGGTGTGTGATGAAAGGTTTGTACAGAAGCCCATCTTGACATTTGTGGAGTTTGCTCTCATGAAATACTAATCAGTTTCTGCGAAGACACATGAGATCCATGCGAAGTCGGGTGAGAATTTTAATCAGCAGCTGCCCTCTGGTGGTTAAAGACACAGGTGTTATCGTGGAAATGCAAACATGCAGATTCTCTGGACAGATCAGAGTGACAACACCTCATCGAATTGAATGTTTTTAGCTTCATGAGAGCAGACGAAACTTAATGAAGACTAATTTAATGTGAAAGATTCACACACATTCTCACCCACAATCCCTCAGCACACAAGCATTCCTTCTCTCTAGTTTGTTACTTAATGCATTCTGATATGGGTGAATGACTGAAACATACCTACAGTTGCTACAAAGATGGATGCAATCCATGAGCTGCCTGCTGCTGTAGTTACAAAGTGTTTTCCATGAAAAACACCCCAAAGGGCTTGATCACACCAAACGACAGCCTAAAACACAAGAAATGCAGAAGCAGTAGCAGTATGAATCAGCCTTATCCACCATCAGGAGGATGTATGTGACCAACTGCCTCCTCACCACAGACTTTATCTCAGATAGTGAAAGGGAGTATGCACAGGGTTATCGGACTTCTAGGAGAACATTCATTACATTATTCATTACACTGCAAACAGAGAGTGTCAGTAGATTCACAAACATGTGCGACTCAATAACTAATGTAAATAACCAAAACCAGAGCAGTCTTAATGCTTAATCTGTGTATTTGGGTTTATACAGGTTCTACTTAACATAAACCAGAATGAACTGTGTTTACTCATACTTCTGCACTGACTATTGATAATGTCTATTATTATGCATTGCTCATATGTTATCTGTACTTCGACTGAATGCTTATATGCCTCCTGTAAACTAGCACTTAATCTTTCTTTGAAGTTCTGCTCCATGGCTGTTTTGCCTACAGCTACCCTGTACCTCCTTCTACTTGGTGGATCAGGAAGCTAAGGCTCCAAGGTGTTGGTTTGAGGATCCGGGTTCGAGCCATGCTGTCAGTGGGTTGCTACACCCCATAATACCCAGCCACTGCATGCAGTGCCAGTCCCAGGCATGGGTGTAATGTGTCTGGAAGGGCATCTGGTGCAAAAACCTGTGCCAAAGTTGTGTGTGGATTGGATGGAGCAGCCCAGAGAAAAAATCCTATACTTCCCTCCAGTCAGTTGGTAAATAGTTATGTCTTGTTTTGCTGCTAAAAAAAACTAAAATCAGGGCTGAGCTACCATACTGCACTTGAGCAGCATGACCAGCGGCTCAGTTGTACAGTTCTATACAACAGTTACAAATTACTCCAAGTAGCTAATCTAGCTAGTTTATTCTACATGTAGGAAAGGGAAGTACAAGGGGCTTTCTAAGTCAAACCAGGTCTTTTGAATGTGCAGCATAACAAAACACAGTTATTAGAGTAAAAATGAGCTTTATTACTTTATTTTCCTGCTACACTAATACACTTATCCCAGCTTTTTGCTAATGCTTGGATATCATCAAGGTAGAAAAGTTTCTCTGTACACTGGAGCCATGATCAGACTGCCTGATTCACATCTGAAACACTGGCCTCTCAAGAACTCCTTTAATGGACCAAACATGTGGAAATGGCTTGGAAATAGGTCTGGACTGTAAGGGGGATGTCGCAGTGACTCCCAGCCCAGATTGTGTGTACAGTTTCCACAGACAGATGCATCTCCTTCACAAGTTGGTGACAAGTTATCCATCACCATTTAAGGATCAGGCGGTCCACTCTCTAAATGATCATGGGAACGACGGTGGTGGGTTCCGAGTCACCTCAGCCAGGATTGTCATTCATGGATGTACATGGATGTACTTCTTTAAAACGTTTGCACCATTTAAATGTTATATTGAGACTTAGAGTCTCACCAATGTACTGTGCTGGAAGTCTTTTGTAAATGTCAAATTAATTTTATGCTTTCATTCACAAAGCCATATTTGCATATAGCAACATGATATGTACAGTGCTGTAAAAAAGTATTTGTATTAATTATCTGATTTTATTACTTTTTTGCATATTTGTCTCATAAATTATTCAGATCATCCATAGAAGTATTTGCATTAAGTATCTGAATTATTTATTTATTTTTGCATATTCGTCGCACATTAATTATTCAGATCTCCAAACAAACTTTAATATTACACAAGGATAACCCAAGTAAATAGTAAATAGCATGACCAAATGCTAATTGGCCAAATGACCAATTTTTAAACAATGATTTATGGTGGCACAATCAGTTACTAGGGTTAGGGGCAATTAGTTTTTCACATAGGGCGAGGTAGGTCTGGACAGCTTTTTCCCCCTTAATAAATGAAATCTTCATTTAAAAACTTCATTTTGCATTTACTCGGGTTATCTTTGTGTAATATCAAAATTTGTTGATAATATGAATCTTTTAAATGTGACAATTAAGCACAAATCTAATACTTTTTCACAGCACTGTAATTGGTAGCACAGCTAAAATAATGCAGTGGTTGCAAATGTATGCAATTATTTGTGTTAGTAAATGATTTGTTGCTTAGTTCACATGTTTGTTTCCTGCGTTGCTATGATGATGTTAGGTTATGTTAAGCAGGATGTGTAGACAGCAGGGTACGACTGGCCAAAACTGGGTTACTACTTCAGCCCTGGCTGCTTATAAAATATTAAAACAGAAATAATCTGTAAAGCCAGCATAATTATAACCCAAATGTGATAATTACATAGAAGACAAACCAACACAGTTCCTCCAGTGAGAATTAACAAATGCTAATTACAAACAACTGTCACACAGATTTTCAATTAAAATCAGAACCATTAAGAATTTACAGTGCTTCATATACTACATACCCATACTACATATAACATCAGTCATGTTAAGTAAACAAAGCCTAATTGTTACGTATTTATAAACTCAAGTGAGATTTCTCTTTGCCCTTGTGTCAGAACATCTATAATTTATATGATCTGCTCCATGCTCGGCTGTTGCTTTGGAATCCTAAATTTACCTAAGCGGTAACCATAACAGGTTCTTCTCCATGGCTTCTTTTGTTTAGCAGCTACGTATCCAAAGTTTGTTTTTTGTTTAGTTTCCAATACACTAGAGTTTTTTTTCCACCTATTATTTATTCTAGCTTACAAGTACCAGCTGTTGGCAGCTGGCAACAAAGCAATGTATCATTGGATATGAAAATACCCTTCTAATAACTGTGTAGCACTTGTGCTTATGAACTTCATTTCCATAATCAGAATAAGGGAATGTATAGTAGTGGAAAAGTAATTTAACTTATTTCTTGCTTTTTTTCCTTGCTTTTTCCCAAAAAATATTAAAATTAAGTTTTGTTGGCTAAAATCTTCTATTGGTCCTCTATTCAGTATAGATGTTGTTAAAATTTTCAACACTTGTATTTTTTAACTAGTTTATTTGGATTATTCTGAAGTTGAAAACGATTTAAATACTAAAGGATGAAAATTTCACACACTTAAGAACCCAAGAACCTCATGAACTTCATGTTGGTCACGAACCCTGGAACATTAAGATGCACAGAAAATTCAGGACAAACAAACAGCAAGCTCGATAAACATTCAAAGGACTTTATGGAAGTAAGAGCCAACAATTTTTTAATTGAAACCTATTCACTGAGCTGGAATTATACACATACTTATCCAGAGACATGCACCAAAACTTTTGAGCACACTCCAGCTACATCTATTTAACAAATATCCAAAAAATGGAAATTATAAAAAGAAAAATTTCACACAACATTCTCAGACAATTTGGAAACACTGCAATCCTGACTAGTCCATAAATATAACAAATCTATTTTCTAAAAATCAAATCCTGTTAAAATTGACATTAATTAAGACAATATTCACGTTAAACAACAGTTGATCTAAACATATGAAAGTAATCTTGAGGTGAGTCTACAGAATAAAAGCTAGGACACCCCATAAGACTGTGGCACACTGCACTGGCATATTGTGGGAGCTAGCAAATATCTGACGTGAAGTAGAGCCTTTATTCAAGAACAATAGAAATGACGGATGGGAATCGTGGAGGTGTAGACAATGTGCAATACTCTGACTGGTTTAATTCTGACAAAATAAAAAAGCCATACCAAATCACATCAGTGAAAAGGTACTGTTTTCAGCTAGCCCTGTGCGCAGAACATAACACTGAATTGATTCATTATTCAGGGAATTCTATTTTAGAGCTCCATGAGACTTATCCTGCTGAGGCCAGACTTGATCATTTAACATAGGTTGACAAAACAAATGGCTTGCAGTATAGTCCACAAAAGCACAGGCTGCTTTCTGTGGTGCAACTCTCTAAGGTTTCACGTTATTGAGAGAAAATTAAATCCCAGCAAGTTCAGGTCTCAACGACACCACAGCCATCTATAGCCAAGGGAACGTAATTGGCCCTGCTCTGGGTGGGAAGCCATAGCCTTCCTCTGGAATTTGTCAGTCAGAGTGGCATAAGCTAATTGAGGCCATCTGTTAGCTCATGTTTACTTAACAGGACAATTAGCGCTCTTCTCGAAGCGTGTATAGCAGTTTGAAAAGATATCTGTCCCTAACGGATCTGTAGTAGTCAAGCAACAGGGAAGACGTAGCTGAGGTGGGAATTGGCAGTCTCTAAATTGAAAGACAAATGCATAGGCCAAACAAGGATTGCTCCACATCTTGCATTGCAATAATCTACAGAATACTTCAAAATGTCAAATCAAATGCATAGAAACATGTACACGTGTGCAGATGGGAGAATGTAGCAACATGATAGGCCCCACAAATTAAATAAACCCTTCTTCTTATTTTTTTTTTAATATAACAATAATT
>JAOVVB010000037.1:28717071-28733097 GCA_028570985.1 Heterobranchus longifilis | reverse complement strand
AACATTTTGTGTGACAAACATGCAAAAGAATAAGAAATCAGGAAGGGGGCAAATAGTTTTTCACACCACTGTAGTTGGTGATCAGTGTTGTTCAGTTCACCTGTATTTTTTCTCGCCTGTACAGTTTCTTTGTAACGATGACATGCTGTATTGAATAAGTCACAAGAGAGATAGGTGAGGAAATAACTACATATAGAGGCTATAATGTCAGCATAATGAGAGTAAAATTAAAAACAATTGATTAAAAAGTATGAGAGGAAAAAACACTTTAGTTACTTTTATTAGTAAATCTTTGAATAGTAAAAGAAGATATCTTAAAATAACTAAACAATGAATTACCTTATATTTTCTGCAAGAATTCCACAACTTTGTGTAAAATCCTATCAAAATCAAATCCATGAGAGTGTTGCCTACACAATGCTTCAACAGAAGACATTGGCATCAGAAAAAAGTAAATGACCTTTTGTACAGGAGTTAACTTGGTCAGTATCTGAAATTTGCTTACATTTAAACAGTAACCTAGAAATTGTGCAACATCTTGAATAATGAATAGCTAAGACGTAATTTCTTTTAACGAAAAAAGAAAAATCACAACTATTCTGTGGCTTTCAGACTTTTTGGACCTAACCGTACTTCTAAACACATTGACAAATTTATGAGTAGTAAAATTTTTGATATAAAACAGCCAGCCTCCTCGTGATGTACTGTATTTCTTACATTGCATACGATCCTAATGCAAAGTGTCATAAAACTGAATAAACTGCTTGGGGGTGTGTGTGAGACAGCTCTGGATGTGAGACAGTATGACTATAAAACAGAGGGAAGAGTCCTCCACACAAAACTGAACTAATGAAATGAAGTAGCTGAAAAATGTGGTGCTGGATGATGGTGTACAGTGGGATGAATAATTGGAGGAATGCTGCAATTCCTGAAGCTTGCTTCTTTTTCTAACGATCACAGAACAGCTTGTTTCATCCCACTGCACCACATACAGATTAATTCTGCCTAAATCAGCTGTGCGAATAACAACAAGAAAGCGAGCATGCTGGCAATTATGGTGGGAAAGAAAGGAAAACAAACAATGCGAATCAAAGTTATTATTCATGGCAAGAGAATATATTTTAGCGAACATCATAAAGGTGGTGCAGGTTCTCTGATTGAAATGAATTATCTTTGCTCAACCACATACAGTTTCCTTTTATTCAGAGAGCGACCATGCATGCAAAATTTACCTACAGTGCAGTGAACTGATGATCGATGATAGGTGTTTTTTTTTTCTTTTCTTTTTTTTATTTATTCAATAGCTTTGACCGAAGTATGACTCAGTACAGGGAGCTTATGAGCAAAACTGTGCAAGCATGGAAGAAATTGAAAATGAAAGTCTGTGCAAGTGTATGCATTTGTGTGGGACAGTAAGAGAGATACTCACACACAGAGAGAACTGCACTTTCCTCACTTGTCTCATCATTTTTTCTAGGCGCTTTATAACACAGACAGGTAAAATATGAACACGGAGCTTCGCGGTGCATGAAAACACACAAATTCACTTTCATTTCATCATCCAAACTATAAATAAGTATTCAGCAATGTCTAACGATAAAAATAATGGAAGACCACAGAATGCAGTCTGCCTGTGCATACAGTATGTATGCGCACAGGTAACTAAAGCAACAATGACTCTGCTATAGCATCATAAAAAACGTCTTCCGCTATATCACTCACCAATCATCCCGAATGCTTACTATCCTTCACCTTGTTCTTTTTCTCTTATTTAGATATCTGTCCTGTGCAAACATGTCCTCACAGACCTGTGTTATTTAGATCTGTCTAGGAAAAATCAGGAAACAGTTTGGGTGAACATATTGCTTTTTTTTTTTTGCTTGCTTTTTTAATCCTCACACTCTGCTGGAAAGCTGGCTGAAAAGTGAGAAAAAAAGTGAAAAAAGTGGTCTAAGCAATCAGCCAGGATGTTGCTTCTTTAATGCATATTTTTCGACAAATAGAAAGTCTCAGCCTTCAGTTCGTATTAAATACAACCAGACCAGAGACACACTAACCTGAGATAAGAGAATTGAACATACATACTACTATTCTTTTCTGTTCTCTTTTTATAACATACAAGTACTCTCTCTCTTTCTCTCTTTCAAACACACACAAACACACACAAACACAACCACACACACACACACAAACATTCTGCTGCATCCCAAATTGAAAGCCTTAATCTGTGTAATCCAGGGCACTGAACTTTATCCTGAATAATGTTTTATAACAGAATGAAGCTCCTCTCACTTACAAAACAAATACACTTCATACACACAAAAACAGTTATGGCGCTTTTATACTGTGCGTCATTTTACACTACAGCAGTGTAGTGAATATATACATGAGTAAATACTTAAATTAAACACTAGAGTTTTACATGTAACTGCAGGTTTGTGTATGTACTAGTACATAGTACTTTCTGTATGTTTCTTCTGTTAGCACGAACGTTAATTTAAATCATCCTATATGTGACATTTCTTTGGTACTGTAAAACAACCTAAACCTATAAAATCGTCTATTCTTTCCCTACAACAACACAGCCTGTTGCATTTTAGATTAATAATTTGTTTAAGTGTATCATCAGCACATTAAGCACTGTATATGCTGCTTGTCTTGGTATAAAAAAAGCAGGAGTGTACTAAGAAATACAGTAATGCTTAGTGAAAGCTAGTTAGTGTGTCAAAATCTTACTCAATTAAAAGTAAAGGATCCAGCTAAAACACATTCAAGCGAAAGTTGTTACTTTTAAACTTAAGTATTAAAAAGTAAGAACCACAAAAGTGATGAAAAACTAATGAAATGGACTTAATGTCTTGGTTTCATGTGAAAAGAAACATTTGTTACCTACCTAAGTCTGTAAAAATGATAATTGTTGAAAACACTATTGATGTTTTCAATATTTACTGTTTACCAAGTAATCTGACAGCTGCCTAGCTGATTATATTAACTAACAGAATATAATAACTAATGGCAAAAAAACCCTGACTTAGTTCATTATAGCCGGCTGAGGTTAGCAAATTGGTGAAAATCAGATGGAGTTTGTGAGTTTCAGAGAGGTAAAAGAGACAGGCCATTTTAATGAGCTATTTTTAAGGAGCTCATCCTCAAGTTCCACAGTGCAGTCTGGTGGATTATTCACCTTCAAATGTTCAGGGACAGTTAATAGCACTAACTACATTGTGCAGAGACGGTCACTGCAGTAAGTGAATTCACATGATCCCTGATAGTCTTTTCCTCATTGATGAGCCTGTTAAACTTAAATATATGGATAGTCAACAGAGCCCATTAGACTGATACATAGAAATTTTTGTAATTAGTTCTATCAAGGTCTAAATAAAACTTTAAGTAATTATGAGTAAAAAGGTATTTTTAAAATTAGGTTTCAATTCTATACATACATCAAAATAACACTTACAGTGTTGGCCAAAAGTATTAAATCAACATATGCCATGTACTATAGGTTTGTTCAATACTTTGTTGTCTTAATACTTTTGGACATACTTTAACATTTTGGCAAAAAATTTCAATATATGTTTATGTAATTTTACAAATTTCAATATATCGATCAAGCAGGCATGAATTGAACGATTGACACCAGCATACTGTAGACGTCTTTTTGGCTCTATGCCCAGCCCGATCCAGCAGGTTTTAAAGAATAAAGGACTTCATACTAAATACTGACTGTTGTATAGAAATTTTATTGCATCAAATAACAAATTATTCATATTATCTTGATTGCTATTATGTTAAATATGTGAGAATGCCAATAAAGCATTTATTTTCACTATTGTCCCAGTCCTTTTGGCCATGACCCTAAGTATAATAACAAAATACAAATTACTCAAGTGTTATTTACCATCACTTTATATTAATTTACCATAGACAACAAAGGTTCCTGTATGAAAGTTTGTGAAAGTTAAATTTTATTTTACGGAAAAACTTTAAAGAACCTATTAGTACACTGGCATAAACGTATTACTTTCCCTCAAAGCATATTACATATCAATATAAAACTTTTTCAATTACACTCCTTTGAAAGCCTGCTAATGTTAGCCTTAGAGGTCTCCAAAATCGGTCTGTTAATTTCCCAGCTGAAGTACTCAGATATGCAGTTTAGCATACTTGTTTTTCTTTCTGGTTCACTCATTTTTCAAATGTTCCACTTCAGTGTCTGAAGTGCATTTTCCTAGCCAATCAAAAAGGCTGGGAAACAGATAATATATATTTTAAATCTACTCCCACTTGACACACTATATGGAATTTCCTGCCCTTTTTGATGCTTTTCCAAATTGCATTTCTGACAAATAATTTCAAGGGGAACAGATCATTTTCAGTAGCAATCAATTTATTGTGTGTATATTAAAGAGATTTTATTCATGATTAATATTCAGTCAAAAAAAGTTTAAATACAACTAAGAGCTGTAGATGGCTAGCCTCTAGCTGTTAGCTATGAAGCTAACCTACACATCTTTAGTGCTTAAGAAATAGATGTTGTAGCTCTCTTTATAATTTTATATTGCTGAAGAGGTAGAAATTAAGAATATTATCATAGAATAGTACTTTTATATTCACATACAATAGACCTGTTTCTGCTAAAAGCCCATTGAATTGGATTAAAAAGTTTCCTCAGGTACATTATCTAAACAATACTCCTCAAATTTACTATCCCCAAATTGTATCCTGCTTTAAAATGGAATAAAAGCTATCTTTAGCAACATTGGCTTTAGTGCATGTCTAAACTCAACAAACAAAATTAATAAACAAGTCAGAAGAGATTCACACAGGGCAATAGTGACCCGAATGGTTAAGGCTCTGGGACAATGATTGAAAGGTTGGGGGTTCAAGCCCCAGCACCACCAAGTTACCAAAAATCAACTAGCTCAACGATCACCACAATTAAAAGCTAGTTGCAAAATGAAAGCATTAAGGCGCATTGGCGACTGTTTTATTCTCATCTGAACCCGTGCTCAACAAACTCAAGGGCTACTCAGCTTCCTAACTGCCATATGTGAAAAAAATATATATATTTCACTGTGCTGCAACTTACATGGGGCAAATTGGATTTTATCTTTAGTATTTTCACAAAACCATTAAAGTTAGATTTTCTTTTTACACTTTACTACATGTTATTAGAGAAAACCAGGAGAAAACCCATACAGACACAGGGATCATGTGGAAAAACTCCACAGAGTGAGTAACCCAAGTTAAGCCATAGCAACTTTATTTATACTGAACATATTTAAACAGCTATTTGTGCTGAACACAACATTTATTTGATTAAATGGGTCTGAAATCTCTTCTACAAATAAAAATGTGTAATGCATTTTAAATGTTGCATCGTACTGGATTATAAATGTCTCACATAAAAACCTTAGAGATTATTTGGCACCCAGTGCACTTTGTCATTAAATAAAAAAAACAAACAACACATACAGTATATATCAAAAGGAACAGGAGCGAGTTGTGTTCTAACTGACAAACTCCAAACAAGACAGTAAATATTCCAGAGACTGATTCAAACACATCAAAATGTGCATATCTAGAAGCAGCATGAGACCATATAGAATATTAAATACAAACATGTCAATCCCTCCTCTTCCTCAAGCATGAAAGTGTATTAAAACAGGCCGGTTCTCGATTCTGCAAACAGTCACGCTCGCTCCTCTATTAAGGAAAGTAATAGAAAGTGGTCAGCATAAGGCAGTGGAGGGATAAGAGAAGAATGAGAATGCACAATGTGAACGAGTTGACATGGAAAGCAAGTCCACCACACTGTGCTTACTGTTTTTCTGTTCAATAAGCAACCTTGACCCGAGCTCTCTCTCACATTAACATAAACTAGGAATAGAAATATAAAATCTGGATGCCACATCTACAGCACCACCCTCTTACGAGTGAGATTCCAATGAGCTGAACTGAATTCAGTGTCTATAAGAATTTTTTTGCTGACAGAATTTAATGGAATAATCATTTATTCAAACTCTGCCACTACATTGGATGTCACAGATACAGAAATCGACCCTTGAAAGTAGTCCATTGATATAGTTAGATGACTTCAAACATGAATGAGAAGATGAGTTTTCATTTATAAGACAGTTTATTTAGTTATTGCAGGCTGCTGGGGTGAGGTAACTGTATATCTCTGTTCTAAATAGTTTACCACCATGCAAAACAATTATGCAATCACAAACAATGAATTAAAGCCAGCTTCAGTTGCATTATCTATATTTACGTAAACAATATTTCTTCAATCCGAATGGAAGTTGTCAACGTTTCACATGGATGATTATCCGATAAGATGTGCATCTATATGCCCAAAGCATTTAGGGTGTGTTCACAATTGTAGTTCTCTTGGTTAAGACCAAAGCCTAAGATGATACAGTAGTTTTGGTTCATAATATAAAGTTCTGGCTTGTTCAGAGTTCACACTGACATTTTCAACATCAGATCAAAAGACAAAACAGAAGTCATGGAAAGTTTATAGAATGTAACGTTATAACAGGCACAGGTTCAGATAATAAGAATAAAACAGTCGCCAATGCGCCTAATGTTTTCATTTTGCAACTAGCTTTTATCCATATAGCCACACAGTGGTGACCGTCCCCCACAAAATAATAAATAAATAAAATGCAAGCAGTTATGTTTAATTCTTTGATGGACTCTCCTATCCCGCTCCTGCGGCTGCCTGCCTGGTACGAGGGCATGAGCATGAGATAGTGCAGTAGAGGTTTATTCAATAACGAGAGTGCTCAAAAACATATGACATTTCATTAATCTATTCAACTGTTGTATGTTCGTAAATATTCCGCAAGCACTCTTGTCATTGAAGGCAGCCCCACACATGCGTTCTTGTGCTCTTGTGCATTGTCCGCAGTGAATGTCCTTGGATGCTGGTTAAATTCGACATTTAGCAGTAAATGTTAAATGTAACATTTGGCAGTGTTTAATTTATTAAGGATGTTATGCATTTGATTTTAAAACCTTGCTAACTAATGTGTGTGACATAGCTAGGATTTTTCCTCACTTGCTGCCCATCCAAACTCTGCCACTACATCGGGTGTCACAGATACAGAAATCGACCCTTCAAAGTTCTCAAGGACAGTTATCATTATCAGGTAATGGTAGCAAAGCAGACTTGGTTCGTTTACATATCTTTGGTCTGTGGTGCGTTCACATTTCAATCAAACTACACCAGAGTTTATTGGTAGCAGACCGAGACCAACCTTTCCAAGCTGTCTCAGTTTGCTTGCTTGGTGCGCACCAAGGTTCGGATGGCAGCGTACACATTTGTTCAAGTGAACAGAACTAACAGAGCAACCACACAAGTTCCTTTTAATTCAACCAAACATGTCAAGTTTAAACACACCCTTAATCAGAATTTAACTTTTTTGATGTGCTCAAAGTGGTTTTTTTTCGCTGTGAAGAACAAATTAACAGAAGAAGAAGAAGAAGTAATTTTCTCTAGCTGTGAGGTTACGTTAGGTTAGGCTTCCTGCCTTATGCAATATACAGTAATTGGTTACAAGAATTTAGTCTCACCTATGACTGGGTAGTATTATTGGGTATAAAATTGGAAGCAAGAGTTGGAAGCAAAATTTTCTTTTTGGAGGCTCCTCAAGGGTAGAAACCTCCACTAGAAAGATACTATCAGAGGAAGTGTTTACACTTGGCTAATATTTAACTAATGAATAGATTTTTATAGGTTCATACCACTCTACACATTCTAGTTTAAAATTCAGATTGTTCTGGTGTTCACATGATGCATTTTATTACATTTTTTATTAGATTGTTAGAATGATGATTATTAGTGAAATATTAAGGTCCATGTAAACTAGGGCTGATCAAATCCAGTCCTGGACGGTCAATGTCTAAACTTAGCTGATTCAACAAATCTGTTAATTGCCATTTTTAGTGTGTGTGTGTTTAATGGTGTGTTGGTGAATTACAAACTGTGCTGGACACTCACTGCCCTCCAGGACTGGTTTAAACTGCCCTGATGTAAACAAACCAAGCGAATCTTCATTGATTTTTACTGGCTGACAAACTGTAAGAAAGTCATTACTATTTGCGGCTAGGTTCCTTATATCTATGAAAATACCAGCAAATAATGAAATAAATAACAAATGAAACAAATAAAGTGTCCAGTGCTGTGAAAGTGACCTGCAGCTCACTGAAATAATGTGATTTCATAATTAGTACTAGAATGTACAGTTACAGAGCTGCCACATGTAATGAAAAGAGCTGCATTGTGATGAGTTGTGTGTGTGTGTACGCGTTCACAAATTCAAGCATGTAATTTGATGTGTTTTTCGCCTGGAGGTTTGAAGGTGCTAGGGGAAGACAACTTGACCTTCGCACAATCTATATACGCATTAAAGAACAGATCATGATGCATATGCCAGTGCATAAAATGCATTGATGCTTAGATTTCATAAGAATTATAATTAAGCACTTACAGTCCATCTTTACAATTTGTGTAGGACATCTTTATAAAAAAATGTGTTGTACCGTAAGGTTCTGATCAACAATAAGACACGGGGGGCACTAAGTTATGAGTCCCTTTAGTAGCATATTGTTTAGCATTTTTCTACAGACTAATGGCAAACTGCTGAACATTTCCAGTAAAATTATTAATGCTGCTTTACTCATATAAGCAAGGACTTCCACATGACAGGGCGTTGGTTATAGGAAAATGGCAGTGGTAGTGTTATGGGAATTTTAGCTGTTTATTTAAAATTGAGATATTAGCCATCAATACCAAAGCGCCTATTGACTGTTTAATTTCTGATCATGCAATTATTTTAAATTCTTAAATTGTTCTCTCAAAAATGATTACAAATAATTCAATAATTTCACTTCCTGCAGCCTGCAACATCTAACAAACTGAATCAATATCATTAACTTTAGTGCAGTCACCCAGCCTATGAACAGGGACAAAATACACTTAAGTGTGCGTAAATGTGTCTCTTATGGCACGTTAATATAAATTCCATTAGCCAGGTTCAAGACCCTTATGAGCACATCATCAGCCTGTTTGTGATACACCACATCTCTTTCTGCAATGATTTCAATGTATTTTATCCTAATGAGCCAAGTCTATCCTAGTGATTTAGTCACACTTTTCCCCCTGATCTTTGGGACTAAACTTCTGGATTTGCTGCCCAATTTGAATGTAACAAATTGAAATTGTGATAAAAAAATATATTTTTTTTTCCTCGCCTTACTCTGGAAGAATATAGGCCATGATCCTTTCTCAAACCTGCTGATTAAAAAAAAAACACTTACATTAAATATGTGTTTCCCTGATTTATTTACAAAAACACTTTCCATGATCTGAAGAGTTCCTGAAACCATTTAAGAGCACAGTCTGTTGCCTCTTCATGTTTCTTGAGTATATCCAAGCTCTAAGGAGGTTCTATAAAAAGGATAAAAATCAAAAAATAATACTTTAGAAAAGGCTGAGAGTGAAGTACATTTGTGTATGTTTTCCCCATGTGGGGGTAACACTGGGTGATGTGACAAGTTTCCAGGGAGGACGTTTTGTTTCCATTACTGAGGAGTAACTCCTGATGAGAATAACTCTATTCCACTAATTTCACCTACTGGCGCTGTAGCTGAAAAAAAGGCTCAGACCAACCAAGCATCTTGTAACCAGTCATAACGGAAGTGGCGGGATTTGTCGGATACTGTAGATGAAAAGCCTTAGTCTAACCTTTCCTACAGTATGTTTCATTTCGAGCTTCATAGTGAGCTGAACCACCTTGCTCATGTAAAATAAAATTATATTATGATTAAGTATGTTATATTCTGATCTTTACACTTCTATAGTTTTATAATTTTATATACTTCTCAGTTTACAATTACACTATGCATATTCTGTATAATTTATATATTCTTATGTATTTCAGTTTAATTATATTTTTTGTAATCTTTTCATTTTAGGTCACAGACAGTCATATAAACATTTGACTGCATGTCATAACGTGTATGGTTGTGCATGGGAGAAATTAAAAAAAATCTGAATTTGAATTTGATTTGAGCATGAAAAAACTCATCTGATCTAATCTATTTTATTCCAATTTCTAATCAAAATGATTTTAATCAGATTATAAAAATATCATTCATATAAACTGCCACATCTACCCAAATAACTGAAAACTCAACCCCCCGCCTCATTCTGCCCCATACTCAGATCTGTGAGAATCACTTCACAGTAAACTGTCCCTACTGTAATTTCACCTGGGCTTCAGACTCTGCAGTTTTTCACTTACTCCCAGATGGCACTTCTCTAAGTGAAATGCTTTCAAACATATGGTTGTTATGGATGTGGTGTTTAATTGCTTATTCTGAAACTCGATGACCAAATAATAAAAAATAAAAAATAAAAAACTTTTTTTTTTTTTTTACTGATCTCACCATGATGTTCATTATAATTACCCATATTAGTCCTGAGAATCCATTTCAGCTGGTGGAAAGTGCATAAGTTCATTGCCTCTAAAAGTACTGTGTAGCATGAGGGATGCAAGCTCTAGAACTGTTTTTAAATCCAGATTAAAAGTTACAGTACTCTTAACTTATTAGTGCAATATTTGTAGTGTTAATCGCATTGCATGCATCTGATTTCAGACCACAACTGTAACTACAACTTCATGCTCTACTTAGACATGCTTTAAACGGTCGATACTTATCTCGTGAACCAAACTTTATATACCACAAATATTATTGCAATAATAAAATGAACTGCACTGACTTACAGTAACCTGTAACCATAGCTAGCTTGTCTATCAACCTTACACATGTGAACAAAGCCAAAATTATCCACAATTCATTCATTAAAAAAATTCACTCATTCATTAATTCCCTATACCATTTATCCTGTTCAGGGTCACAGGGGTCAGACGCCTATCCCAGGAGACTCGGGACACCAGTGAATCGCAGGGCACACACGCAAACGCACTTGCACACTCGGGAACTGTATTTGGACTGTGGTCTTTGCATGTCATTGTACTGTGGGAGGGAACCAGAGAACCCGAAGAAAGCCTACTAAGCACAGGGAGAACATGCAAACTCAGCACATACAGACCCAAGGCGGGAATCAAACTTGCAACTCTGGAGGTGCGATACCACAGTGCTACCTAAAAAAATTTAAATGGCATAATAAAAGCATTCTAGGTGCAATTATTAATTTGTTGTCTTTCCTATCAGTACAAATAGCCTAGAAAAAAATGTTAGAACATGAAAAAAAAAAAAAGGGTTACGCCAATGCCCCAGCAAAAGTGTACTACTATGTGGATGTATTTACCTTTTTTTCCATGCTTGATTTAATTATTTGTCACATGTACCTTACAGCACAGTAAAATGATTTTCTCGCATATCCTAGTTAGGAAGCTGGGGTTAGAGTGCAAGGTCAGCCAGGAGAAAGTGTCCCTGAAGCAAACACGTTTAAGGGCCTTGCTCACGGGCTCAACAGTGGCAACTTTGAAGTTCCCCAGCTTGAATCCTGACCTTCTGGTCAGTAACCCGATCAGATAAATACTTTATCTTCTTGTTCCTTTAACACAATTGAGAAAGTTTTTAAATATTTTGAACATTGTTTTAAAGCCCTTTAACACTATTCAATGAGCATGGGTTATTCCAGCAAGTTATTTTCGAGGTAACAGGTATATTCTGGTATCAAAATGAGGGTTGCTGAGGGTTTCCTCTCTTTTACTATGTCATGGACTCCTCATTTAAGTGGTCTAAAAACAGGATTTTGATGGGGTTTTTTTCCAGGACCTTCTTGTAAACAAATTCTCACTGGCCATATCTCATCAACTGGATATGACACAGTAACACGGGTATCAAAATGGGGCTTACTGAACCAGAATTCTGCATAAATTAAAATACAGCAACATAATACCTGATTTGATGTGATGAGCCTGAAAATCTGGCAACGTTGATGGTATGAACGACACACAGGGTAATTTTAATAATCCTATTTAATTCCGGCAAAACCCAAATCTACTGTATAGAGGAGGAACTTTCGCTGAGTAAATATTGATTTAGCGCTTGAACTTGGATTTACATTGCAGGGTTAATCTTATTTAAAGCACTTTGAACTCAAAGTGAAAAGTGATATATAAATTTGATTGTTTTTATTATGTCTTTTTATATACTGTACATTGATTTGGACAAGTCAACATCTGTCAACAAGTCTTCTGTGTTGGAAGTTTTTTTGTTTTTTTTCCTATAGTGATGGATAATGGAAAATGAAGAATGTTTTAAATGAATCAATTTTGAAAAAATTATGAAAGCTCACAATTTCATAACAGGAGTACATAAGAAGAACAACGAAGGCAGACAATACCAAGAGACAACCTAAGCAAATTTAAGAAATTCTCATGCGGATGATTGTTTCAGGGCAATTTTATTAAAGCCAATTATTCTCCAGTTGATTGTACTGTATGCATGTATTGTCTCCTTGTACACCTCCCTCACCCTACAGGATAAATAATGAGGGGCTACAGAATAGGTAGTTTGCTTGAAAGTGCAAAGTGAGAATGATCATTAAAACGGCGAGGCAGACGAAATAAAAATAAAAGAGGTGAGTGGTTAAAGGATGAAAGGAGAGAAAGAAGGAGACTTTCCCTTTCAGACAACCCGAGGAGTTTAAAAAGACCTGTTTATTCTGGTACAATATGTCAAATTAATTTGTGAAAATCCCACCGGCAAGAAAAGCATAGCGAACATTAAAATGCACCTTCAGATCTTTCGACTGCTGAAGAGTGTGTCAAAGTGTCCTATTATTTAGGAAATGAATACTAAGACTATGAGGCCAAAGGTAAAAAGAGTCAGAGATAGTAAAAAGCTGAATTATGTTCGTGAGTTCTTTGATGCAGAAAACACAGATTTGTGGCATGAAAAAAAAAAAAAGGTTTCTGATATAACCACGAACGTACACCGATCAGCCACAACATTAACACCAACAAAAATTAAATAACATTGATTATTGTATATACCAGTAAACTGGTGACAGGATCATGGGCACCCAAGGCTCATCCATGCCTGTGGGGACCGAGTGACAGTCTGCCTGACCCAATCCCATAGAAACGCTAATGCCTGCTGTGTGTGTGGCTTAGCAGGCAGAGGCCAAGGTTTGTTGACCCGGCCTCCAAAACCTCCCGATCTCAATCTGATTAAGCATCCATTGGATGCTCCAGACTGATCCGTGAAGACCCCGACTTGCAACTTACAGGACTTAAAGGATCTGCTGCTAATGTCCTGGTGTCAGATACCACAGCACACCTTCAGAGGTCTTGTGCCTTGCGGGGTCAGATCAGCCCTGATGGCACAAGGTGAACCTACACAATACAATGTTTTGAATTTTAATGTTACGGATTTCTGTGTACACGCAATATGAAGATTTGTGAATTTCACAAATTGTTTTTTGTTCTTGTACCGATCCCCATATCAACATAACAGTTCTTTTAATGGATTCCATTCTTCATTATAAGTTTGTGTGTGTGTGTGTGTGTGTGTGTGTGTGTGTGTGTGTGTGCACATCATAAAAGAACATGTAGTAGCAGGAGAAGCGAATAAGGCTAAAGGGAATACAAATGAAGCAACAGATACTTCTGTTTGCTCATCTGGCTCACTGTTCTTTGTAACACAGATTACTGAGCTGCAGACAATCCGAGCAGCACACACACGTCAAGGTGATGAAAAAATCATCAACAAGTTTATAGATATTCGAAATTAGAAAGACTATTGGCATAAAACCATATAGACGAACTACAAGGATACACACTGAGACATTTTAGCCTCAAGGACAAGAAAGTACAGTAAACAGATGCTACTAATAAAACATTAAAAGATAATTATATGTTTACAGATTCAGTGAATATTATTTTTAAATTAAAAAACAAATGTATTAATAATGCAGTATAAATGAAGACGATATGTCATCTTCTTTAATATTGGTTTGATAATTTAGTAATTTTTATTATACCTTTATTAAATAAATTTCCCTCCCATGTTACTTCTATTTATTATTTATCTCTCTCCCGCTCCCTCTGTATAAGGCATATACAGGGTGTTCAAAAAGTGACTGATGTTATTACATGCAGAAATGAAATATAGTACTATAATAATAATTTTTTTTTTACTATAATAACATGAATTTTTACTATTAGGTAACACATTATACAACGTTTGATATACTGTATATGTTTATCATGTCTGCATTGTGTACAAAACCATTCAATATTTACAAAAATGAATATATGAATAACATTACAGAAGAATATTTGCATTATGTGACAGTTTTCAAATTGAAAAAGTAAGGAAGAACTCATTCTCCAGCATGCTCAGTAAAACTGGAGCTGCTTTACTTAATTTAATAATAATAATAAATTATTATAATTTTTTTTAATTCTTGAGCAGATACAAAAAAAAAGTCATAAACAAAGATGCCTTTGAAAACCTTCTTACATAAAATAAACGTCTGTAAAAAGCAATAAAGGAAAATAGACACAGTCAATATTTGGCATGAAAAATCTTTGCTTGGAAATAATAAATAGTGTTAGATACAGATTTGTGTGGTTTAATAAGTAAAACTGCTGTTAGGTTTTACTGAGCATGCTGGAGAATATTTCAGAATTCTTCTGGTCACACTTACTCCTTTCTGTTTTTATGCAAAACCCAAGAGCTTAAAAAAATAGGTTTCATTGTTTTCATTTGAAAATTGGTCTTTCGTGTAATATGTGGCTTTATTTGCAGGCATGCACATCTTCTTCTGTAATGTTATTTATTATTATTATTATTACATTTTAAGTTATGTTTGGAAATAGTTAATAATTTCATACATTATAATGCAGACACGATAAACATGTCCAAAAAAATTGTACTAAAGGTAATATAGTGCCTAAGACTTTTGAACAGTACTGTATATATATTTAAATTTAATATAACAAAAAATGCCTATGGAACAGACATTTAGCCCACTCTGTAAACAGTTAAAAAAAATATTTATAACGCAACACATTACCATGCATTTCCCTTGACTGGTCAATTACAACATCTAGTGTGTTCACAATATAGATCACTTTAAAGCAATTTATTTCAGAAAATAATTTTAGATTTAGTGCATTACATCAGAATTCCAGTTGTTTGAATGTTGGCACCCAACATGTTGGTTGTCTTTTTAAAAACACTTGAAGATTTCTGAGAGTTGATTGTGTAGTGTAGCTGTAAAAGCTCTTAACTTTAAAGCCAGGGCCTTTTTGCACTACAGTAGATGCTATGTGAATGTCCAAGCAACTAGACCAAGACCTCAAAAGAAAAAAACAAACTCCTTATGTCAAACTCCTCTTCAGTAGTACTGTAGGTTCCATGAGCATCTGTACAAGCAACTGTATGCAAATTACACCTTTATCAGAAGCACACTAACACTTCATTGTTTAGGAAATAAAAGCATAGATTAACTCTCAGGGATGAATGCGATTTGATGTGAATATTAACTGAAACTCTTAATGCACTTTCTTGATTTTATTCATTGTGCTTCTGCTTAATACTGAACCTTTACCCTTCACTGTTAGTTTCATTAACTGAATCTTTGACAGATTGCATTACATGAATCTTACAGTACGTAAATGGTATGTGTGTACAGAATTTGCTATTTGGTCTTAGGATATGAATGATGCAAACAATACAGGGTTTTGCACAGGTTTCTATGAAGGGCTTGTGGCAACTGGATCTCAAAGACATTGAGATTTTAGGGTTGTACCTTCAGTAAAATAATTAAAATTCAGTTCCCAGTGAATTATGTTTTCAATTCAACACACACAGTGGGCTATAGCAGTGTTATGAGTGTTCCAAGCATCCTAAAACACCTTCATCATGGAGTTTTCACTGCTGTGTTCCAGCCAGAGGAGCCAAATTTACACCCACTGCTAGAGAGGCTAGAGAAAAAGAATAATGCCGCAGAAAGAGTAGTGAGAAAAA
>JAOVVB010000037.1:28696210-28707025 GCA_028570985.1 Heterobranchus longifilis | reverse complement strand
GGGTGTTGTGGTAAAAGAATGACATATTAGACTTTTCTTTTTTAATCCATTTTTAGCTTTATTAAATATTGCAGAGCATGCAGTTAGACACTATTCCCTTTTACTGTCTCTATAACAAGTTCAGGAGCCTCTCTGCTTTTCATCTTACCAAAAAAAATCCATCTTCTTTACTTAAGTCTTTACCTCTGCTCTTTCCACAAGCACTGACACTGTAGACTCCTTACAAAAATCCTTAAAAAATGCAACAAAAAAAAAAATCACCAAATATTTATTCAAGTGAAAAATTGACCATCTAACTACCTGAGTTACAAATGATAACAATTTAGAATATTTGCATTTATATAAACCAGAGCTGGTGTCATAGAAAATGAATCTGACCACTGCGATGGATTGGCACCCCGTCCAGGGTGTCTTGTTCCCGAATCCTCCTGGAATAGGCTCCAGGGCGTCTATGACCCTGTACACAGGACAAGCGGTCTAGAAGATGAATGAATGAATGAATTAATCTTCTGACCAATCAAATTAGAGAATTCATCAGCAGACAAGTGGGATCACAGGAAATGCTTGACATCAAGCAAGTCCCTATTCATCATGTCCACAAATAAATTAACGAAGCACTGGTGCACTGAAGACAGTCCTGCTTTCAAGCCTCTCTTTATTCTAGCCAATGTTTGATTTCTAAAGTTGCGTCTCTTTATACATTGCACTGTTTTCTCTTCTCATCTTACATTACCTGTAATGGCACACCTGAATTTGAGCTCGGGAACGTAACCTGATCTCACCCTTACAGATCATCTCACATGATCTCTGTGGCTTTATAGATTGCCGTAAGTCCAGTAAAGCTATCTAAGGACTGATGTTTAATAACCTATGACTTATAACAGGAGAGGATTGTATATGATATATTTTTTCTTCTTATGTTTGTCCCTTTAGTGCTTTCATGCTGCTATGGTTGAAGGCCATGTTTTGTTTCAATGCTTGATTTGCATGTACAGTAGTACTAGGCTGTTTCTATGGTGGAACAAGTAAGAAAGAAAACAAAGAAGCATATTCAGAAAGAGGGCAAATGGAATATATTTCTTATAGTCTACGTCTTTCCTTTCTTTGTTGTTTATTTGGTAAACCTGGTTGGCAGTGTCTCTCCTCTATCAGAGCAATAGCCTCAGACTACTGCAGTGTGCTCTGCTGCTGTGTGAGAGGCTGTTTGCACTGTCGCTCTGCTCTCTTCTAATCTCTCTTTCCCCTCCATCCTAACTCTCTATTCAAAAAAAATAAATAAAACAATATATAAAAAAACATGCCAGGCTGGGCTGCTACATACCAAATTCCCCATCCTGTCAGTATACTATTGCCAGAGTGAATAGTAGACCAGGAAAGGCCAGAGGCCCAGTGATGGAAATGACAGCTCTGTGTAAACACACAAAGCATGATGGCTTGTGTTTCTTCTCTGCCTCACTAAAGCCAGTGGAACGATCCAATTATAGCTGGGAGAAATGAAACCTACTCAAAGATTTGAGTGGGCACACTTAATTAAATGTATTTTCATTCAAATAGTCATTAACACATCCCCTAACACAATCACAACCAGTCTTGGTTCTTGAATGAATCCTTCAGAGATCTGCACATAATGCTGTTGTGCCAGTGTACAGAGTGTTGAGTGACAACTCCTGTCTTTAAATTTTCTACTGCAGACACGAAGATACTCCCAGTCACAAAATATGTTGCATTTTATTACCTTGTTTTGACTTAAAAATCAAAAAGGTCAAATGTTTTTACTGTATGTTTTATTTATATTCATTTTATATTTATACATATTCATATTAGATTATATAAAATTTATACTTTACCTTTTAGCAAGTATTTTTTAGATATCTTATCATATGATCACACTGCACTACACAAAGATAGACTTAACCATGTAATTATTTCTGAGATTCCATTACTATCTGGAGAATTTAAGCATGCAACCAAAGTTTTTTTTAATACTTTCTTCAAACTGGTTTATGCTCACTCACTTTCATTCTTTCTAAAGCAATCCATCGGTCTCACTGAAATGATAGAGATATACAGGATATTTAAGTTTAAAATAGGAATTCAATTGCTATCAAAACATTTGCCAAAAGATATACCTGTCTTCTTCTCTTCTGTGTTTAATAAACCTGCTTTATTTTGCACTCTTCAGTATGGCCGATCTTTACCTCTGCTGTCATTGACATATTTCCATGTTCTCAGCAACAAAAAGGTATGAGATTATTATGAAAGTTGCATTAAATAACATTTAACATTCATTAAATGTACTGTATGTGCTGTCAAAGAAAAATATCCAATGAATGGGGTGATTTCATGTCACCATCACCCGAAACATGATTATTTTCCTACAGCAGCATATCCTAAAATATTTTATTCTTCATATGCAGCAGTTGGCTGGTGAGAGTTTTTAAAATTATTATTAATTAAAGAGCACATAATTTAAAAAAATTATTTATAGCCAAGCATAATGTTGTGGAATGTCCATGTCAATAATTAGCTTCCAATATAAATTAATATATGCAGTTATTCCCTCTCCAGCCTCTCTTTATTTCTCTCTTTTATTGAATTTGCTAAGCCAAAAAAGAAGAAAAAATGCAACTTGTCATGTTACTGAAAAAAAATCCATAGTGCTTGAAATTCTCAAGTCTTTGCTTTCTCACTTTCAGAATCCTTTTTCTAAGTGTTAGGTCAAAATATATTTTAAAAAAAAGTCAGGTCTTGTTGTATGTAAACATTTCCAGTTACAAAGTGTTTCTTTTAAAAAGATATAAAAAAAATAATAATCTGCTATCTCAATACAGTATTTTCAAAATATTACAGGATTTGTTCTCTTTCCACAATTTCTTGCTTGTATTGTCTGATACGGATCCTAGGTATTGGATTGGTCACTGCTGTTATAGACCATTAAAACCATCTGACCGATCAGGAATAAGAATTCAACAGCACAGTGGCATAAAACTGGGTTAATACATTTTTGTTATAAAAATTGCCAGAGGAATAGTAGTCTAATCATCTCCATTTAAATGAAATGGACAATTTCCTGACCTTAACCCCTCTGAACACCTTTGGGATGATATTGAATGCTGAAGCACGCCAGGCCTCCTCGCCCTACATCTGTCCTTGATCTCAGCAATGCGCTTTTGGCTGAAAGGACAAAAAAAATCTCTTTAGATATGATCTTGAGAATCTGGTGGAAAGCCTTCCCCAAAAGAATGGAGTTTATTATAAAAATAAAAGGAAACAAACTATGGAATGGGATGTTCAACCATGACATATGGATGTGATGGTCAGGTGTTCACAAACTGTTGGCCATATAGGTTACACATTTTACTTTATTATTTTTTTTAAGTGGCAAATGTTATTTAAATATCAATTTTGTGCCGCCTTCTGTAAACTTAAGAAGTTTTGTAAAGTTTTATAAAGTTAAATTTTAAGGTCATATAAGCATTTCACTGCATATCGTACTGTGTATGACTGTGTATGTGACAAATAAAATTAGAAATTGAAGTTCGCCATTTCTGGCGAACCGATACCAACTTTTCCCAAACGACTTTTTCATTTCTCAATGTCCGGCCCATCTAAGTTTCTGCTCACTGGCATCTTTAAAGGCATCCTCGAACTTTACTTCTTTTGTTGTCGAATGTATACATTTCAGATCCTTTCTTCTGGTAAATCTTCAGGATTTACCATTCCATTGCTCTCTTCATTTTGTTGCAATTAGGCACACGTTTCTTGTTTTTACACTGCCATGATTTAAAGCATTTGCCACATTAAGAAAGTATTGCAGTATATAGATTGTATATAGGAAACAAGGAAGAAAAGACAAAGCAGGACAGAAAGCAAAAAAGAGAAAGAGAAAAAAGATATCCCATATATTCCTTGTGTTTCCTTCTTTCTTTCCTCCCTCCCACCTTATTAGGTAACATTGATCAGCAGTGCCACTTTTCCAGCAGACCAACAGCCTCAAACCACCGCAGTGTGATCTGTGGCGGTGTGAGACTATTTATCAGCCAACAGTCCTGACTCTGCGCACCTCAAATCTCTCTTTTTGCTCCATCCTCACTCTCCAACCGAGAAATCAGCATGCCAAGCTGGGCTGCACCAATCTTTCTACCAAATTCCCCATCCTGTCAGTATACTATTGCCAGAGTGTAGAGAAGAGCAGGAAGGGCCAGAGGCCCAGTGATGGAAATGACAGCTCTGTGTAAACACACCAAGCATGATGGCTTGTGTTGCTTCTCTTCCTCACTAAAGCCAGTGGAACGATCCAATTATATCCGGCAAGAGACGAATCAATGAAACTGCACAGAGTTTATGTGCGCGCTAGCAAATAATCATTACACACATCTCCTAACACAATTCCAGTGAATGAATCCTTCTCACACACAACACACAACTGAGTGTCATCAAACAGACATCCTCATTTCTCCATGCTTTTCCCCGTACCTGACGGCTGAGAGCCACCCATTCAATAATTACCGCAAAGAATTATTGAATTGAATTTTGGCCAAGAATCAATTGCTTTGGAAACCTAAACACATGCCGAGCGCTGCTGTGCGTTGTTGTATTAATTTCAGCCGAAGCAGAGTTCAATATTTTTGCCGGGATGTGTTTAATTTCAAGACCGAGTTAATAGATCTCCAAGTCACTTTTCTATTTCTCCTTCGCTCGGGCACATGGAGTCTCCTGTATCTCTGTTTTCTTTGCTTTCAGCACACACGGTCGTTCTTGCAACTTTCATTTTTTACAGACCGTGGTGTTAAGTAGCCGAGTGTTTTTAACTACAGAAAAAAAAAATGGATTTCTGCTGAAATGCATTTACTGTACACTCGCTACATGGCCGTCAGAAAGAGGCAAACATGGTTAAGTGGCCACAGCGTGCTTGTACTTGTCCTTTGCACCCTGTTGGATACCGAAGTCGACAGCGATGTCAGCGACGAAAATTTATGCAAGACGAGTTTACATTTCTAACAAAACGTGTGACGGATTTTATTTTAAAATTCCAGAGCGTGGTTTCAACAACACACTGGAAGTCTGGCTAGGCTCAAGACTGTCAGAAAGAATATTGCTTCAGGCTGTAACTAATTCCTCATTTTACTGATTACTCGCTTGACTATAGCGTTAATCTAGTGTTAATATAAGGTATGGTAAATATAAAAGCTAATCTTAGCCCTAATTAGCTTCATGTAGTAATTTTAGACGTAGGCTGGGAGCTAATTAGGCATTCTAGATGCCGTTCTTTGAGGTGTACTCAGGAGAAAAACAGCTAGATTAAAATGCTTTCAACAAGACACTAGGCCTGTACACACACACACACACACACACATACACACACAGGAGGCTTTCTTAGTATTCCTCTTAATCACATACAGGTCAAACACAGCCAGCCTGCCTGTTCTCCTTTCATCATTCAGGCTTTAATCACACACATACACATGTACACACAAAGGGAAGTACAGGTGCTTCTGAAACACACACTTGCATTTCAGATTCACTGCAACGATGTCTTAATGAATTAATTCCTATCTCAGCATGTACTACGAAACGGTGAGATGCAGGCTGAATAATAAGCAATGTAAAAGAATTAAAAGGAGGAAAAAATAAATAAAAGAGGCACAAACAAGTAGCACACGGATTTTACCCTTAAGCAGTGCTACTTTCTGGGCATAGCACAAAGTGCATTCAAAAAGCAGGAGGTAAGGCACAGGGAGGAAAAAATCTCTCCTCCAGCATACACACCTCCCAGTACTGAGTATTGTGCACAGCTGCCTTGTCGCATAAACAGTATATCTCAACAGAGATATATAAAACATTCCGCAAGTATAATTGTCTCGTGGTTCGAAAAAAAATGTCTAAATTCGTCTGTATGGCTAACCACTAAAAATGATCTAAATAGCAACCAATGCCATGTGTACACTTTATTAAGCATGCCAATCCCTCCCATGCCCACCCCACTGGGAAGGTGTCCCATTACTTTTCTAAGGATTTTCCCCCAAATTCCTGTTTTTCTGATTCAGGACTAGATAGCTATATCGCACACAATTTGGCACGTACCACAACAAAGCTCATATTGAAATGTTCGGCCTGGTCTCCTGAGTGCAATGGACCATTTTTGAGTCATAAGAATCTGTTTGGTACATATGCTGAACCACTTTGTTCCCCTGACTTCTAGTTTGATAATATTACTTGGGACCTAAAAAAAACAGATTTTCACGGTCATTGTGCACTCTGATGTCAGTCTCTTAGTGTGTAAGTCTGGTGCAGCCTGTTGGCATTGCTAAGACAATGCCTCCTCCCCTCACTCACACACACACACACACACACACACACATGCACACACAAAACACACAGTAGATGTGAAAGGCCAGATCTCAGGTAATGCATGGCATGCAAATAAGCCATTTTCACAATTTAGCCCAGAAAAATCAATGCAGTCGTACACCTCTACTTCGCAATTTCTTTAGGAACTGTCCCATTATAAAATTTACCATTATTTGTACTATAGTAGGCAATCAGTACAAATGTCCACAATATTTACTTCAGTTCTGGCCATTTTGCAGAACAAATAATGAGATGTGACCATGAATTTTAATAGTGGGACATTCTGACTCAGTGCTGCAAAAGAAGACATGATAAGTGTAAGATGGAAAAAAAAAATCAGAAATATTCATATTGTCCCCTTTTGGCTACAGGCTGTTTTTTTTGTTGTAAAATTCTAAAAGGATTTACACAGGAATTTGCTATTATCAAAGTAATTAAAATTGACAGATTTAAACCACTGCATGAGTAGAGATCTCCGTTTTCTTTGCTTTCATTTAGTTAACATTATAAGTGCTACAATGAACAACACAATCTCCTGTATCTTTCCTTAATATAAAGCATTTAGAACTAGGGCATGAAAGTCATCATCTGATTGTGTTTTGAGTCACACATTTGCACTTTAATGACTTAAATGCTCTCTGAGAGAACACCTGTACATTTATTCATGCAATTATCTAATCTGCCAATCATGAGGCAGGAGTGCAATGCATAAAGTGATGAAGATACAGGACAGCAGCTTCAGGTAATGGTCAGATCAACACATCAGAATGGGGGAAAAGTGATTTTAGTGATTTTGATCGTGTCATGATTGATAGAGCCAGAGCGGCTGGTAGGATAATTTCTATACTGTCTATGAGAAGAGAACAGATCAGATCTCTTGTTGTCTCTCTTCTTGACAAGAATTTACACTGAAATAATTTTGGCCTGGCCAAAAAAAGTTGCATATGCTTGCTTTGATTATGGCACACAAAGTGGTCATGTGATAACTTGAAACATGCATTATCCAGCTCATTCAAATCATCAGCCTACTTCATTTTATTGCCACATAACGTTGCTGATCCTAGACCTGACCAACTGAAGCAGCCCCACATCATAAAACTGCCTTCAGAGGCTTGTAAAGTGGACACTATGCATGGTGTGCATTGCTTCACGCACTTCCCTTCTTTCCCTGATGTGCCCATCACTCTGGAATAGGGTCAATCTGACGTTACTAGACCATTCATCAATTTTTCCATCACTATAAAGTGCAATCTTTACTGTATGTTCCCTAGATTTTTTCCAGATTAGTCTCAATAACTAGTTTTCTTATGGGCACACCGCTGTTTAGTCCCAGTCTGTTTTCTGTTTTCACATTGTGCATATGGAAATGTTTCTACTTTCATTATTAAATATAGTATATAGTATTTACTACTATTGATTTTTTGCAGTACTTCACTAAACAGTTAAGTGATCTCTATTTATTATTTATTTTCTACCATTTCTTCCATGAAGTTGACACTTTAGCACTATCCCTCTATTGAAACCTTTGTTGGACAGCCAATCTCTGGTGTACTTAAATGCATGGTATGAATGATTGATGAGACGATTGTGGATTGTAGTCTATGGTTAGTCAATTTCAAGTGCATTTCATCTATGCATTTCAAGCAATTGATTATGAAAAATAATTGATGTTTATGAACATCATACATACATAAACTAATCTTAGTTTGTACACTGTATGTACAATGGGTGTAGTAATTGTGAATGGGGGTGGGATTGATTTTCAGGAAAAAAAACAAATACAATAAGCATAGTACTATACAATTAAACAGATTCCCATCACTAGTACGAATTGCATCGCATTAGTTGAAGGTGAGGATTTCTAGTACCACTGCTTGAAGAAGGTGTATTTCAGACACTGGCTGTAGTTTTTGGAGTTGATTTTCAATTCTTTCACTGAAAATAGTCCAACCTATTCACTGTTAATAATACCACACCATTTGATCACCCCTCCCCCAACTAGTTGAACTGGTGTGTAATGTTGATCAGCAATCCAGGCACATCCAAGCCATCTGGTCAGTTTAGTATCATTCTCGTCTCCCCCATTCGCAAAACCATTAAAAAATATCTGCTTTGTTGTTTTGCCTATTCTTCATGTTTTTACATTTTTTTTTGAGAGAGGCTGGTTTTGTGCCTTTCTGACCTTGACCTGACTTTCTTGAAGTCATTCTTCACTTTAAGCCCCACCCTCACTCAATAAAGCAATTAAATCAACTGACAATGTTTACACAGAGTGAATAATGAGTGGATTATAAATCTCAGTTGAAAAAAATGCTCTTGGACATGCTACTTCATTAGACTATGGTCTTGCATAATAATTGTATTCATAGCATAAACCTTGCCCTGGGTGAGTGTCAACTCTCTTATATTGGATTATAATTACGTAAATGCTCGTGTGCACGCAGCCCTTTGGAATAAATAATAATAATAATTCCATTAGCAGTGGTGAAAAAGGATTGCTCTGTTGTTTTGATTCGTTCCTTTACTCTCCTAGGGCTGTTCAGAGAGCAAAAAAGAGCAAAGTGAATAAATGAGGCATGACTCGAATTCAATGCATCTTGTCACACAGACGGAAAGGTGGCTGAGTGGATCTCTCTGTCCACTGTGTTATACTTCTATTGCAGTCACAGCCACAGCATACCATTTCAGTCAAACTGTTTAAAACTCCATTGAAAAGTTTTTGAAAGAAAAACACAATCTATCCAAATCGACATTGTTTTGAGAGCGAAGATATCAATACATGTGCATTTTGGACTGGTTGTTAATACAAAAGCAGATGTACAGTAGATGTTAATAGAGGATGAACATGTCAAACGTTTGGACACACCTGCTGACTTCATGATTGTTCCTGAGTTTTATTAATGTGCAATAATCTCCTCTGAACTGTTGATATTGAGATGTGTGTGCTTCTTACTGTACAGTATGCTCTGTAAATCCTTCATAACGGCTCTAATCTGAGGTGCTGTTTGTTAATGGGTGATTTTTGAGGCTGGAAACTCTAAATGAACTTCTCCTCTGCAGCAGAGGTAGTTTTGGATTTGTTTTCCTGGGAATTTTCTTCATGAGAGTCAGTTTCATCATGATGCTTGATGAGTTTTGTAAATGCACTGGACAATACTGTTCTTGCAAGAACTATTCCAGAACTGCTGACCTTCATGTCTTAACATAACATCTGACTGTTGTTGTTACTTAATTACCTAATGCCATATGTATTATTTCATAGTTTTGAAATAAATCCAATATTATTACAGAATTAAAAAAATAAATCAAAACTTGTGTCCAAACTTTTGACTGTTACACTAGTTCATCCTCAATAAAGTTCCTTTTTTTGCCTGCTGTTTTTTTATTTTTTTAAGACAAGATTTCATTTTAGACAAAGGGAACATAAATAAATATTAATCAAAGTTTTTTTTTTTTTTTAGTATCATTATTTATGTGAAGCACAAAGCATGACTAAGAAATCTCAGCAGTGATAACTGTTCCTTAAGATCAACTAATTAACCATATTTAATTGTGAATTGGACACAATTGATTGACCACAGTGGGAACTAATCGCAGACTGGCCCAGCAGACCAAAAAACAAGCTTATGTAAACTATTACTCTCAAGGGGAACTAGGCACTACAAACCTTCTACAGTACAAAATGTTAAAATGTTACCAGTCACATCAAATCGGGTATTCAGTCACATTTTGGGTGATGTGTGTGTGAAGCTCCATTTTGATTGTAAGTTTATTACTGTGTCATGTCTGGTTTCTGAGATATGGCTAGTAAGACTTTGTTTATGACAAGGGGCTCATAAAAATGTTGAAATTCTATTTAGTTTCAGCTTTAATATTTAAATGAGCATTCTTGTGATGAAAGAAGAAAGAGGGAAACCGCAGCCTCCTTTTTCATAGTGAAAAAAAGTACATGTTTTTCTATCACAACTTGCGTTACCAGCTTGGATAGTTTGTTTATTGAACTGCTTTACAAAGATAAAACTTTCCCAAATTCATGAAGGATCAGGAAGATAAGGTATTTATCATTTTTCATCTTTTCTTTTTTTGCTTTCATCTAAACTCTAACCTGTATGACTTAATACCTGACTTGACATGACAGGCCACAAATACATACTGTAAGTCTTAGGTTCTTGAACATCAAACTACTGTGGCAAATCAGAGAAGACTGTGAACAGTGGTGATATCCAAGAACTATCCAATAACCTTTCTACCTCTGGTTACTGTTAATATTTATGAATCCACAATATGAAAAAGAGAGCAAAGAAATGGAAACTATGGGCATCTAAAAGAAACATTGGTACTTATCTTTCATTTGCAAAAATAGGGCAGTTGCAAATATCTTAAAATTATAAAAATCTTCAAGCAAAAGCAAAAAAATGCTTTTATGTCTGATGAAAAGAATGTGTGTGTGTGTGTGTATATATA
>JAOVVB010000037.1:28664367-28690231 GCA_028570985.1 Heterobranchus longifilis | reverse complement strand
TTAAACACATGATGAGGACTTACATTAACACCAACATTACACACATCATAACTCCAGATATAAACACTATTATTCATTTATCATTAATAATATATCATGGCATTTTTACCTTTATAATTAGTGATAACTCCAATATTATGGTATTTGCAATTTTATTAATAGAAAATATCATAATGTTAGAGTTATCACTAATTATGATAGATTTATTATTATAAGATTATTATAAGATCATAAGATTTATTATTGTTATTATTATTATTATTATTATTATTATTATTATTATTAAGCAGCTGCCTAATTACAGCTCCCTCAGTAGGTCAATTAAAAATTAAGTTTCACTAAACTGAAGTGCTTTACTTCCATCTAGTGGATGAAATATGCTATTAAAATCCACATCATTATTTTAAGAAATGATTATTAATTTGTAAACTAAGTGTTGATGTGTGTGTGTGTGTATGTGTGTGCGCAGCCAGAATGACCAGGCTCCAGACAAAGTGAGATTGGAAATACATCATGTAATAACAATGTAAATGTTGAATTTATCATTCAGAATCATTTTGGTTTCCTGAAATCGAGCTCCTCAACAACTTCCCCTACACATACAGGCGCCTCATCCACCAACAATGGCGCAGAGACGGAAATGACGTGCGGCGTGACGTCACTCCACACGCTCTAACTTTTTTGGGATTTGTTGACACCATGAAATTTTTAATCAACATATTTTTCCCTTAAAATTATAAATTTTCTCAGTTTAAACTTTTGTTCTGTGATTTATGTTCTATTCTGAATAAAATATTAGAAGTTGGCACCCCCACATCATTGCATTCAGTTTTTATTCACGATTTGTATAGTGTCCCAACTTTTTTGGAATCCGGTTTGTATATATATGTGTGTATAAATCAGCCTGCAGTTGTGTTTGTGGTTATTTATGTATGCAATTTAGTTTCAATACAATGTTGGTTGAGTCTATATAAAATATAGAAAAATTATGTTTTGAGTGTGATTTTGTAGTGAGTCACACGGAAAGTAGTGGCGGCAAATGAGATAAAGGAATAAAAGTGTTGCACAGAAACTCTTTTCACTTACAAAGATTGTTGATCATAAGAAACGTTATAAGCAACAGAAAAACTACAGCATCATCAGTCGGATCATGTGCCAGAAAGAAATGCCTCGCTTCTAAAATAAGATTGTAAAGCAGTTTGTAAATTAAATATTTGTTTTAGCTTGTGTGTCAGAGAATAATATTTTTCCAAAATAAGGGTCTGTCTAAAAATGTCTTGGTGTGAATATTTTCATTAGCACTGGGACCTTGCACCTCCAGGGTTCGAATCCTGCCTCATGTCTGTGTGCATGGAGTTTGCATGTTCTCCTTGTGCTTGGAGGGATTTCTCTGGGTATTCTGGTGTCCTCCCACTGTCCAAAGACATGCAGATTAGGCTAAATAGTGTTTCCAAACTGCCCGTAGTCTGCGAACAAACATTTGAGTGTGTGTATGTGTTGTGCCCTGCTATGGATTGGCACCTCGCCCAAGGTGTACCCTGCCTCACACACTAAGTCTCCTGGGATAGGCTCCAGGCCCCCCGCAGACCTGTCTGTAGCGGAATAGACAATGAAAGATAGAGAGTTTAAATATCATAACAATCCCATTACTGAAACTGGAAGTAAAATTTACCTGCCACCTGACATATTTACTCATGTTGTGATTTATATAGACTTATGCTGTAATTCTACTTGACATTTCGCATTCTTTCCAGAATTAAATTTTTAAACAAAAACACTCGATCACACTCGATAGTTCCCAATACTGCTTATTCTGTACAGGGTCACAGGAAGCCAATTTAGAAATACCCTACATGTCTTTTAATGCTTAGAATGGAAGATTATAATAAAGATTGGGACACAAATCAAGTGTGTGTGTGTGTGTGTGCTCTTGTTGTTTCATGTTTTGTAGCTCCTCTTTATACTGGGTATGTGGTGTTTTCCTCTTTTAATGTTTAACATAACCAAAGCCTAACTAAAGGTGAACAAAACTCAGCATATGGTTGATTTGGCCCCTGAGAGGCTGAATAATTTGGTTGGTTTGTAAATAAGTATGAATGTATGTATGTATGTTTGTATGTAAGTAAGTAGGTAAAGAAATAAAGAAATAAAGAAAGAAAAGAAATAGCACACAGTAATAAATGAAAATGATTTCCCCTCGCCTCAAACTCATAGATGGCTCAGCCACACTACTACTGCTTTCCCATTACTCTCTGCTGTTCCCCAACCAGGCATCCAGCATGTATTACAGGACAGTGACAGTTATAGTCCATATCAGTCACAGTAAATATACCACCAGGTCATCATGCTTGAAAAATTGCTGTTTTTTCATTAAAGGATGAAGAGATGTGCCTGAGAAGACAGCCAGGATCATAAACCTCCAGCTCATAATGTGGCCCTAAATTACTTGCGAGTTGAAACTGAATGCACAGTGAGGTTAATAGGCTGCACCACAACACAAAATCCTGTCATATTATGCTCGATTAGTGACAGATTCATTTAAATCTCTAGGGAAAGGAAAGTGCTGAAATTGTCAGGAAACCAGAATTGATTAAATCGTAGTACAGAAAGACACAAGCTCATTGATTTTTCTATGTAAGGGGTGCGGTGGGGAATGACCTCATTCAGTTTAGGGCTAATTGCTTGGGGGATGCAGTTACAGGGGCAGTTGAGAAGAAGATGAAGAAGGGGTGGGTCCTACACGAATCAGTCTAAAGAACAGATCGAGGGTCCTGTTAGTTAGGATTCTGGAAATGTAAAAGCAGCAGACCTTGCTCCCAGAGCTTTGGTTTGTCTTCAGCGGGCAGAAGCAGCCGGCATGCAAACTCAGCATGACCTTATATGCAAATGAAGAGAATATAAGAGCAAGGCAAGCAAAACTAATAATGTGGAACGACAAAGGCTCCCCCTCCCCTCCGTTTGTGGTTATTAAAAGCAGGTTTCTCCCTGAGGTTGGGCTATGCAGCATGTGATCAGTGGCAGGGAGGATATTTCTGCTCTTGCTGGCACACCGGCTCTCTCATTACGCTAACATATTGAGTCATTTAGGCAGAGCACACCGAGAGCAGGCGAATATTAGAGTCTAAAACAGATATGACCCCTGTGCTAATCTCTCATCCAGTGACCCTCACACTGTCACAGTGTGCCCTGGGCCTGAGCACGGAAACAAGAGTGGATAGATGTGGAGGATTAGGGCAGAAGTAAGGGATCCAACTATCTGTAGACCATTTTAGCATTTACGTCTGGGTGAGTGGATCTTTGCATGTGCATGGAGTTGTGATTAGTATGCACAGCAGAGATTTTCCCACAGAGCTATGCTACAGTATGTGTACACATTAATGTACCCCCCCCCCCCCCCCCCAATTAGTGATGAAAACTATCACTCATCGTCTAAACTGCTTTATCCTGTATGCAGGGTCGCAAGGGCCTGGAGCCTATCCATTTATGTACACTCTGGACAGGGTGCCAGTCCACCACAGGGCACACATACGCACACACTATGGGAAATTTGGGAACACCAATTAACCTACACTGCGTGTCTTTGGACTGTGGGAGGAAACCAGAGTACCCAGAGAAACCCACCAAGCACAGAGAGAACATGCAACCCCATAAACACAGGCGGGAATTGAACCCGGAACCTAGAGGAACCTAGAGGAACCTAGAGTGCTTCCCACTACAGTAACTGTGTCACCTTAAAAGCTGTCATTCTTTTTTAATCTGTAATTGCTTCATCCTGGTGAGGAAAGCTGTAGAGCAGTTACTGGAGATGTATGAATGGATTTTTGAAGGAAAAAAAAAAAAGCACTTAAAATACCATTAAGCACAATCAGTGCCATAATGAAATGTTTCCTGGCATAGTGCAGAGAATGGTAGGTTGATAAAAAAAAAAAACTCAAAATTGTACCTGTTAGCTCATTTAAAATTCAACTGGTAAATGGCCTTCACCAAAGCAAACCACATAACAAAATACATCACAAAGACATCACCAAGTTTCACTAGTAGTACAAATGGCTTTGGCAGAAGCACAGTGGAAACTGTAGAAAATCTTTCAACAAGAGAATGACACAAAATATATCAAGTTAAGACAGGTATAATGGCAGAAAGACAGAATCAATATTCCGCAAGGACCATTCCTTTCTCCAGATATGATCATGTGGTTCAAAAGGCATGCACATTAGAATATAAAGGAGTTCTGTGTAGTATGCGTTGCATACCTTGTAACACTTTACAGCAAGAGACCCTGTGCTGTCTACTGTCAGTGCTGTTACTGACTTACCCTAATGTATAGCATTCATATAGAAACGTTTATATTATGTGTGTAGGACAGCTTGGACAGTGGTACAGTGGGTTGCAAAGCTGTTGCACAAGGTCAAAATTCCTGTAAGTATGGAGACTTCTATCTCCTCTGGTTTTCTTCAGCCTCCCCAAAACATGACAGTAGGTGAGTTGGACTTAAATTTATAGTCATGTGTTAGTGCCCCCTCTTTTATGTTTTTGTGTAAAAACAATTAAAAAAAAAAAAACATCTGATCATAGTGGCTCTTACAATTAGGAAAATGCCAAGTACTGTAGGACGAACAACATATTACTTTTTTCACCGTGTCATTATTTTTTAATATAAATGAAGCCAAAAAGAACTGCTTCTTTAGGATTGAAGAGGGTAGGTTGCAGTCTGGTGCTGCTAATCATTAGCCCTTGATTGATTCATCATCAACAGGTGTGCAGACCTCTATAAAAGAGAAGAAGTTTTGGCAGTTTGCTGGTCTGGAGCATTCATGTGTGTGTTAACACAATGCCAAGAGGGAAAGACATATGTCCCAGCACATTCACCCCAAAGGTCAGACCATAAAATGCTCAGAAAAATACAAAAAAACTCAGAAAAGCTATGTACATCACAAACCATAGGCCTCACTAAGTTTGGTAAATATCAAGGTGCATCACAGCACAATAAAAAAAATACTGAACAATTCTTCTGGAATAATGTCCTATGAGCAGATGAGACTAAAGTGGTGTTGTTTGGCCTTAATGCCTAATGCCATGTTTGGGGGGGAAAAATCATTTTAGCACAAACAGCTCATAACAACTGTCAAGCATGGAGATGGAGGGGTGATGATTTGGGCTTGTTTTTGCAAATGACATGTGCACCTTGCAGTCATTGAGTCGACCATAAACTCCTCTGTATGCTAGAGTAAGGCCATCTGTCCGACAGCTAAAAATTGGGTTCATGCAACAGGACAATGATTCAAAGCAGACCAGTAAATCTTCATCAGAATGATTGAAAAAGAAAAAGAATCAAGGTTTTGCAATGGCCTAGTCAAAGTTCAGACCTCAACCTAATTAAAATGCTGTAGCAGGATGATGCACTGATTGAACTGAAGCCATGCTGTAAAGAAGAATCAACAAAAATAATGTAACAGACTGATAAGGTAAAGGAAGTCATTTTTTCACGTTATTGCTGCTACAGATGGATCTACCATACAAGCTATTGAATCATGGGGGTTACTAAGTATTTTTCTTTTTAGCCTAATTTTTGTTAAATAAATAATGGCACGGTGAAAAAAACTAAATGTTGTTTATCTGGGGTTGTATTTGCCTAATACTGAGAGCCGATGATTTTTGATTATAGATCAGATTTTTTTTTTATTATTGAATTGTCCCTCCAATCCTGTCCATTCTTGTCACTTCCAAAGCAAATTTGAGCTTTGCACCTTCAGCTCTGCCACCTCCAGCTCTGTTTCCTGTCTTGTTGTCAGTGACAACGTCTCCAAACCATACAGCATTGCTGGTCTCACTACCGTCTGGTAAACTTTCCCTTTCACTCTTGACGATACCCTTCTGTCACAGATCACTCCTCCTACTCTTGTCCACCGATTCCACCCAGCCTGCACTCTCTCCTTCACTTTTCTATTACACTCCCCATTCCTTTGGACAGTTGACCCTAAATATTTAATCTCCCTACCTCTACTACATCTTGCTCCTACTGATCTTCATGCCTCTTCTCTCCAGTGCATCACTCCGCTGCTCTAGACTCATCTCAACCTGCTAACTCTTGCTGCTGATCACAATAGCATCTGCAATCATCATAGTCCATGGGAAATCTTGTCTATCCCATTTGTCAACCTGTCCATCACCACTGCAAACATAAAGGGACTAAGAGCAGTTCCCTTGTGCAGTCCTACCCTCACCATAAAGCAGTCTGTCATACCTATGGCACACCTCACTGCTGTGACACTGTCCTTGTACATATCTTGCACCACCTTCACATATTTCTCTGCCACTCCTGACTTCCTTATTCAATATCCCAATTCATCTTTGGGCACCCTGTCATACACTTGCTCTAGATCTACAAATCACAATGCAACTCTTTCTGACCTTCTCTATACTTCTCCATCAGCATTCTCAAAGCAAACATGGCATCTTTGGTGCTCTTTTTTGGTATGAAGCCGTAGTGTTGCTCACAGATTGTCACTCTTTTCTCAACCTAGCTTCACCCCCTCTCGAACAATCCCCTCTGTCCAAAATGCATATGTTTTCTTCCTAAATTGTGTCATTTGCCCTTTAGGTGAAGGTATACTGCTGATTCCAGACCTGAGGTGTTGCTCCTTCTGTGTTGATACATCCTTTTATAAAGCGGTTGTTTTGTCTCCCCAATGTAGAGCTCTGAACACCCTTCACTGCATTAAAGTGCATATATTACAGTATATTGCTTTTCTTACAGTATGTTTTGGTACGCAGTCATTGCGGTGGACGAGTCTCTTTCTTACTGTATTGATTGGTTTGAAGTAACCTGGTTAACTGGTCAAGGCTGTGAATATTTATGTATATATAATTTTTTCATTAAAATTTTTTTTAAATTTCCATAGATTTCAAACAAACTTCTTTCACGTTGTCATTAATAAACTTGCTGGATGCACTATAATTCCCTGTACTAGCTAATTCACTACCTCCACCTCAACCAACCTTCTTTCTCTCATTTTCTTCATTCATCAGCCCCACAAAATACTCTATCCACCTTTTCAAAACACACTCCTCACTAGTCACATTTCCATATGCATCTTTTATCATCCTAGCCTAAAGTACATACTTCCCCGCTTGGTCTCTCTATCTGGCCAGATGATATAAATCCTTTTCTCCTTCCTTTGACGTTAGCTTCTCATACAACTCACTATATGCTTGTTCCTTCTTTACTTTACACCGCATCTCTTCATACTCCTGTCTACTCTCCTCATCTCTTTAAGTATCCCAATTCTTTTTTGCAAGCCTCTTTCTCTTGATGCTTTCCTATACCTCCTCATTCCACCACTACGTTTCCTTATCTTTCTTTCTCTGTCCTGATGTCATTGCCAAACACCTTCCTAACTGTCTTACCACTTCTGCAGTAGCTGACCAGTTCACCAGCATCTCTTCACCAGGTACCCTGTACCTGACTTACCTTCTCTCTGAATTTCACACAAAAATCTTCCTTTTTTAACTTCCACCATCTAATCCTGGGTTCAGTCCTCACTCTCTTTTTCTTCTTCTGTACCTCAAAAATCATCCTGAAGACTACCATCGGATGTTGTATAGTTACACTATCCCCTGCAATCATTTTACAGTCTCCCTCAGATTACATCTCCTACACAACAGATCGTCCACCTGAGTACATCTTCCCCCGCTCTTGTATGCCACCCTGTGTTCCCCCTCACTCTTTCTACTTAACATATGTATTCACCACTGCCGTTACCCATCCTTTTTGCGAAATCTACAATACTCTGTCTTTCCTTTTCCAAAATGTCCATTAAGCTCAGCTAAGATCAACTTTCAGGACACTTACTACCACTTTGTCTTTCTCACTCCAGGAATCTTCTTGCTCGTTCACATCACATACTACATGTGGAGCATATACACTGAGGTCATTTACAGTATCATTACCCCTTCCCGTTCCAGTTTCACACTCATCACTCTATCAGACACTCTCCTCAATTCCACTCCACTTGTTAAAAATTGAATATGCAAGAGATGGTGAGTGCGCTGAAATGCGTGTTAAACACACTTTCTTTGGGACAAGACATAAGGACATTTTCTGAAAAATATTTACCTAGAATCACGAGGGGTCTCACTTCCGGCTCATTTACCGTCGCATCCCTAATCCCTGCGAGATGAGCCAACGCCGTCCGAGCCGGAAAGAGTACCTGTCAGAGGTTTTCTTGCCGGCCTTAAGTGCATGGAAGAACCACGTGTTGGGTGAAAGTTAGCGGGGTGGCAGTCGCTGTGATGCTTGAGACTGGAAGCGTTGTAACACTTGCACATCCAACGCGCTCCTGTGCAAACCTGTCTCTGTCACCTGTATTCATGGCGATCGGTGGGAGGTGCACACCATGGTTGAGGACCACCTGGGTAAATATAACCTTAAAGCTGGCATAATTGCCTGCGTCTCTACTCCTAGGTTGTGACTGAAATGGTTAACAGCCGAAACCGGAGAACCGCATCCAGAAAAAGCACAATGCTCGCCACCCGCGATGGAGAAAAGTAGCAGCACACAGCCAGTGTTCACAGCCAGAACACACAGCTGGTGTACTGCTGCTCCTCCCCAGTGTCACTTGCAAATTGTGACTTAAAAAGTGACATTTTGACTGCAACAGCTGGTTAAGCGCAAATGTACTGAGCTATATCATGTCAATTTGTTTAAACAGTGGATAGAACCAATACCTCGCTCGTCAGCTCTTGACTCTCTTTCTGCTACAGAACAAAGCCATAACCTCAGTTAGTATGAAAAGGATCTGACTCCCACTCAGAATCAGGAACTGAGTGAACTCATGGACCAATTTATGGATGTGTTCTCGACCAAACTGGAGCTTACTCACCTTGTGCGCGACGACATTAAGACACATCATTGTCCTGGCATCACTGAGGAGACGACTAGCCGCTGTTCTAGCCCCACTGTTACAGTGCCCAAGCCTGATGGCCCAATCAGAATATGTAACAACTTCTGCCATTTAAATGCCATTTCCACCTTCAACACATACATGCATGTGGATGATTTTGTGGAGTTTGGGAAAGGCCCGCTTCATCTCCATGCTCAACCTGACGAAGGGCTATCAGCAGGTGGCCCTTAGACTGATGGCCAAAGTCAAGACAGACTTTTCTATGGACCACGGCCATTGGCAGTATCGGGTCTTGCCCTTCGGTCTCCATGGTGCCTCAGCTACGTTCCAGAAGCCAATAGACATCAACATGAGGAACCACCGTCACTCCGCCGCTGCATACCTGGATGATGTCGTGATACACTCAAAAAGCTGGGAGGATCATCTGCACTACCTCACACAGGTACTGGGTGAACTGTGGAAAGCGGGTTTAACAGTTAACACCCGAAAAAGCTGTCTGAGGCTGACCGAGGTACAGTACCTCAGGTACCAGATTGGACGCAGCATTAGCAGAAAGTGGAGGCCATCCAATAGTGCAAACGCCCAACGACAAAAAACATGTGCCTTCCTGGGGTTAGCAAACTGTTACCGTTGTTTCGTGCCATTCATCTCATCTTTGGCAGCACCCCTCTCCATCTTCCTGACAAAAGGACTCCAGGAGAAGATATGCTGGACGCAGAGAGAAGAACAGCTTAAAAGCTCACCTCACACAGATTCCCGTCCTCTGGAACTGCGATTTCGGTCTTTCTCAGGAATTTGAGGGCGAAGAACACCCGATCCTGTACGTGAATAGAAAACAATCGTGTACGTGCTGTGATGATGGGCCACTCAGTGCAGATGCTTCTTGCACGCACACACTATGCACACAATGTAAAGTGTGCCAACAACGTTGCGTGCCTAAAGGGGTGAGGGCCAACTGAACTCACCTGGGGGCACTTGCTGGGCTTATACAGTAGGGAGACACCTTCCGCTTCACTTCCACCCAGTGGGTAGAGAGTACATCTTTTCACACATTTCTCTTGTCTCTGTGGACTCGACTTCGTCAAAAAGCTTCCTGCCTCCCGCTCTTGCACATGCTCTGCTGTCTGCTCGCTCCGTGCTAGCGGCTCCACACCACCTGTCTCACCTGCTCACAAGCCTGTGCATTACTGATGACACTGCATCCACTGAGCTTCGACCGGCAGAACCGCGACATTCACCAAGATGGCTTGCTAGCCTTTGCTTTCATAGAGCATGATTTTGTTAAAATTTAATTCTTTCATTGACTGCTTAAGAAGTGCATATTACAAGAGAAACCTCTGGTTGCAACTTTGACATCTGCTTCCTGTGTGTTCTTTTCGTGTGCCAGACCCATTACGACGTGTACTTTAATACTAACCTTAAACCACATGATCATCACTTGTTTGACTGCACTCTTACCTTTAAAAGAACTGGAAGTCCTGCAAAATCTCTACCTGTACACTCACAGAGACATACACAAGCTTTCAGCTGCCTGCTGCTTGTGGAGCAGTCTCCTACAAAAATTGAGGACAACACACAAAAAAACTATAACCCTAAGGTAGCTCTCACAAGATCTTCAGATAATACACAAAAGGGGACTGCACCACCCATAAGAGCAGTATAAGTAGTGCACTTATTACTCTATAGGACTGCCGGATTGTTTCTGAGCCTTCATGTTTTTATGTACAGTACAATTTTAGAAAATATGTGCTTTCTTACCCAGAACATGAAATAGACCTTTAACATTCTGAATCAGGGCAAGTCAGTTAATGAATCAGGTTCTAATGGCAAGAAATTTTAAAGTAAGGAATAGGCATGTAACATGGATAAAAAGAGGAGTATAACAGCTTACGCTCTTCCCGCTCAGCCTCTTTCTTCTCAACAGTAAGTTGAAACCCCAAATCCCAGCAGTCATCAGCACAGCCCTTCATATTATATCATTAATGTATGGACCTTTGATTAATGGCTAGAGGCTTGTATCCATCAATGCTGGTCCCTCATGCATAACCCAGGCCTTTTCACAAATCAATATTTCATACGTTACCGACATCCATTATTGGCACCTTGTCTATGAGTTACAGTTATGCATGTTTGACTCACTAACAGCTTCAAGGAAAGAGAGGTTTTGTGTGAACATTGGTCAGAACTTGCTCTTTTAATGATATCTTTGCATTTCATACATTGGAGGACCAGAAACCAGATAAAAAAAAGAAAAAAAAATGTCTTATGTCTGTCACAGCATCATGCAAAACTGGAAGAACTAAATTTAATGAAACTTGCCAGCAAAATGCCAGCCCTTCCGTATTTGCCTGAAAGTAAACCTGCACAATAAATGAAATAAAAAATATAAGTAAAATGGAAGTTATGAGCAGTTATGTGGCAGATTATAAATTGCAAGCTTTGACAGCGTATTGTGCATGCATTAAACTGTGGGCGGGTCTTAAATCGACCTCCAGATTGTAAACTGCAAGTTTTGACAGTGTACTCCATGTTTCAAACTGTGGGCGATCAATCTTAAATCAACCGCTGGACAAAATTTTATGAATTTGGTGCAGTTCAGTGCTTATATACTGTATCTGCCTGAAGTTAAGTAAAGGCATGTTAAGTAAAAATGATACTATAAACAAGAAACAGTCATGTGCTGGATTTAATAACCTACTTTAAAATAAGCTACTAATAAGTAACTTTCTCAGTGTAAACAAACACATGCACCAATAGATATTAATTATAAAACCAAAACAGAATTATTTTACTGGGATTAGTTCATATTTTTAACACTGAAATAACAGCACTGAAGTGATATGAGTTTGAATACAAAAAGTAATCGTATTTTATTTATTTCTTTTATTTTTTGGTACCATCTGAAGTGTCACCTGTTTTACATGGTCATGTCATGCATTTATGAACAACTTGTTTTCTACTATATCGGTAAATCATCGTCATACTAATCCTTCATACTAATTTTCTTTATACATTATTTAAATATAGAATAATATTCTATAATTATTTTATTATTTCTATAACACTTCATGGAACAGCCTCTGATTTTACATAAATCATTTACATTTTTAAATCAAGCCTCAAAACCTACATGACATACACTATGTAAAACTGTGGTTTTGGTTGTAAAATTATAATATAATTCTTGTAATTCTTTAAATTATTAGAATTATTAAAATTCTTTATATTACAATTCTTTTTAGGTTTTTATTTATTTTAGTACGGTGAACACTGGTAAAGTGGGACACATTTTTGTCCACAACTTTTCCCGTCACTTCACAAGATACCTTTATAAAAATCTCCTTCACAATGTTCAAACACAAAAAGTGAAGAAATCACTGATGAATATACAGGTGAAGATAAACATCAATGTTTCACTTTACCAATATACTGTATATATATGTATAGTATAATGGCAAAAAAGACTTGGAAATATATATTTATTTTTAATTCCTGAACAGTAAATGACTCTCAGTAAATAATACCAGTAAATAAATCACTGTGACTTCTCAGAATAAAAGGTTCAGGTAATACCTTAAAGGGAAGGACAGTTGGTCTTGTCCTTTTGTTCAATCTATAAACCAAGAACAAGAGATTCCGAGATAAAAAAATATTTTGAAAAAATGTTCAAAAGCATACCACCGTTTTGATCAAACGAAAAGTTCTTCTGAAGAGGTATACACACCAAAGGCGCCAACATCGCTAATAAGGAACTTTGAGCAGGCAGAGAGAAAAAACAGAATTTTACAACAGAAAAATCAAATTCATGTCCCAAATGTGCACCATGCAATAATAAAAATACAGCAAGGCAACACTGACAGCACTGCTCGTGAGATGATGTTCCTGCCGACTTGGATTGTTTTGTGAATTCTCAGGTTAAAGTTAATCAAACATGATTTCCGCATCCTGCATCTTTCCCTTTCAGTGACCTTAACACTGTCTTTAAACAGATTTTCTCTAATAGGAAAATACTCAGTTGTATGAATGCACATAGAACCATTATAGGTTCTCCACAGACTGACAAATAAAGAACCTTTCTATAGTTCTGAGTGTATTCCTAATATTCTAGATTTTTAAGATTAAAGTTCAGCTGTTATGGCTTTATTAACTGTGAATCTCTTTAGAGATAAACATGACGACCGTATACTAAAGAGAAAAGATTATTATTATCTTTTTTTTTTTTTTTAAATCAGGACAAGTATAAACTGAAGAAGGATTCACACAAATTCTAACTTTCTTGTTGTTCTTTCAGGTGTAACAGTATCATCCTAAAGCCTGAAGTCTAGAAAAATGATATGGGACCATTCTGTGAAACATCCTTATCTAAGTCCACAGGTGCAGAGTTAGCAAATGATTTCAGGGCAGTAAGTGGTTGAGACAGTTTTGTGGTGGAACGATCCAAAGTGTGGATCAAGTGTTGCAGATTTGCAGATAAATTTGGCACGTTCTTTCTGGAGGTTCCTGCCAGCTCATATTTCACTAAAAATACCCGGGGCAGCCAGGCTGAGTAACATTTCTCAAAAAAAAAAAAAAGGACAGACATAATAGAGATATAGAACAACACCACCAACAAAATAAGACAATAGTGAAGAAAAAAAAATATTGGAGAAGATACATTATAGGAGTGTCTCTTTGCATGTAACAGTGTGCATCAGCAATGTAACTAAAAATATAAATAGTGTACAAAAAAAATGAGACAGGCATTTGAATAAGATTTAAACTAAAGAAAAGCTAAGAAGCGTACATGCACATGTTTAAAGAGCCCTTGTTCCGAGGGTATGATTCCCTGAGAAGTCATCCTCATCCCACTTTAGCTCTGGAGTCCAAACCGTAGTAGCCGACCTGCACCAGAATGGCGATGTCAATCAAAATCTGGGTCATCCCACACACCCAGAACTGGGCGGGGCTCTCGTTAATCACAAAGTACGTTGTCTTGAAAATGTCTCCGGCAGTCCACAAGAGCACCATCTTGATGCTGGTAAAAAAAAAAAGGACAAAACAAGACTGCTGCAGTTAACATCATAAAAAGCATAAAGTGAAAGTACGACACAACAATAGAAAAGTACTTCAGAAACACCAGAGAGACTCAGTTAGCTACTGCGAACCATTTCCTCTTTAATGAAATCCCAGGGCTCAACATGAGGCAGGGGACTTTATTAAAAGTTGTCAAATTGCAACGCGCATTCATTCCCGCTTCCTCTTTGTACAACCGCTTTAAAAGCAGAAAAGGACAATATTTCAAAGCTAGGCTGTCGGCTGAATGCACACCAATTCAAAATTAAAACTGAATGTGCCTGGGTTTTTTTTTTTTTTTCAAGGATCATTATGAAGCAGAGTAAGATAAAAAGGAAAGAGAAGAGCAAAAAAAAAAGCTTTTTAAGATAAAAATTGCCCTTAGCAAGAGCAAGCAATCCCTCTTTATTGAAATTGGATGACCTCAGGACCAGTAGAAGGCTTCAGGAGGGACAGGAGGAAATCCTTGCTCACCTTCATTCTCTGTAAATGCCAATACATTGTAATGAAAAACTCTCAGTGGAACTATCAAAGGAAAGTTAGATTGAAAAAACTTTAGGGAGAATTGTGTTTTTGAGGAAGGAGAGCTGTGCTTTTCTCCGCGGGTCAATTGTCTCCCCGCTCTCTGAGGTATTTACGCAGCGAAAGCTTATTAGTTTTTATCGCTACAGAGAGTAATGCCGCGAGCGAGCGCGGACCATCCGTCAGCCGTCGGACAGAGTTGCGACGGACCCAGGATCTAGGGGATCATCCACGATAGAACTACAGAAAATGGACTGAAACAGTAACTTGTCCATTTTTCTATTTGATGAGTGTGGACTTATCAAGTCTCCAGTCTCCTGTGACCTTCACCTGTGAATCTAATATCCTTCCTAACCACCGTTGGCGCTCTTTCGGCATTCCGAGAGACGATGTGTTCATGACCCATCTCTCCTGAGATGAGCACTCATCAAGAGAAGAATGATCCTGCCAGTGTAAGAGATGTTGACTGCCTGTTTCACTGACAGTCGCTTTAATATCATGTCCTGCAATGAACTCGGCCCTTTAGTGCACTACAAGGTCAGACCTGGCGGATGTAAAACTTGTGGAAAATCGCGTCATAGAGGAGGCTCAGGTTGGCCTCCTGTGGTCTACTGTGTCTAGCACTACAATAGTAACGCATGCAAATCTCTCCTGGCTCTCAAAAGCTTTGGGAAATTCTTACATAGGCAAAAAACAAAGGGTTAAGATGCATAGTTTTTGTGTTCATGAATAATATTTCATTTTAGTGTTCTGACAATGAACATCACTGTTACTGATACTATACAAATTGCCGTAATTTGACATAGGCATAGCAGAAAGAAAATGCATTCAAAGATACCATGCTCTAATTATAAGATCGGAACACACACACACACACACACACACACACACACACACACACACATAAAGAAAGCCTGTTTACTAGAATGGATGTGTTATGCAAAAAAGATTTTCATGTCCGGTAGCGGGTAATTTTACATCCACCACTTTGGTCTGAGTACATTTAGAGCACAGCCAATTTTCCTCTCTTGGGCACGCTGCCAGGAATGTCTGTGGCCTCATGGAGTTGCAAACTCACAAACTTTTTTTTCCTTGTTTGTCTGTTTTGTTGTTGTGCCATTCGAGAGCCCAGGGGGTTTGATTGTGACTTAATTCACTTACTCGAAAATTTATGCATTTAAATCAATTCAACATTTTTTCCCACTTGACTAGTTTAGCAAATCTTTGGGAAAACCTAAAAGAGTTGTTGGTCTTTTGGCTGCACCCGTTAAGGGGTATCAACAGCAGACCATCTGATCCACAAACAACTTGGCACAGGTTTTAATCGTATGCCCTTCTTGATGCAACCCTTCCACCATTTTAAAAGGGAACTACATTCAGTATCTGGGGTTTGGGCATTGGGTGGAAAGTAGAGACCTACCACTGAGCCAACAATGCCAATGCAAAATCTAAAAGAGTGGTATAATAAAAAATACATAATTAAGCATTATATTTACTTGTGACAACACGGTTGAATTCGCAAATCTGACTGGTCAGAATACGTTGATTCATTTTCTCTACCTGCAGCTCTGACAGTAGTTTCTATGGTAACAATTCATTCACAGACACTTGTATGGCAGACTTTCTTTATAATTTATCAAGACTAATAATCAACTGATTGACACATGTCCAGCATTCCTCTGCCATTAGTTATTCAACCTGAGATCTGCAAATGACCCAGGAAATAATTAATATCCACTCCAAAATTAATGACTCCCTTGATAAAGATAGATTTAAAAAGAAAAAGGCTAAAACATGTTTGAGGTGAAATCATGTTTAAGAACGCCTAACTGAAGCTAAAGAAAAAAATAAATATATTGTAATGAACCCATTGTGACAAAAGGTATTTGCACCCATGTACTGTATTTAAAACATCCTGCATCTGGTAAAAAGCTGCAATATTTTACAGTAACACCAACAACTCTTTTAGGTTTGAATCTCTATTTATCAGGATGATTGATTATTACACGAAGATGCAATGCATTAATTATAACAACTATTGATTTGGATGCTACTGAGAACTATTTCATAGCATTTATAGTTATTTTCCTGTGAAGGTTTTTTTTCTTTTACAGTACCAAACTGGTCACTTCTGGTCAATAATTCACTGTTAAATATAAACAGGCAAACTGCATGCAAAAGTCATCCTTAACTTGGGGAAAAAGTAAACATAATTAATAGGGTTCTTACCAAGTCATACTGATGAAAAGTACAAAGAAAAAAAAAAAGCATAGCATACAAGAGAAAAGAACCATAAATAAATTCTGCAATAACTTCTGATTTCATAAATTTTTCTTTGTTTAAAAAATTAAGTAAATATTCCATGTTACAATTCACTACTGAAGCATGTTCTTTATTAGAGCTGTGAATCGTAGGTAGACTGCTGATTCAATTTGATTTAATAACATTAATATTTATTGTCTGATTTATCTCAAGCATACAATGCCTGGCCAAACCAAAAAAAGTCATGCACTCAAACATTTCATTCAGTCACATTTAGCTTTGACAGTATAGCACACAGTATGATGGTGGCCAGTGCTCATGTATGAAAATAATTCCTCATGCTCCCAATACCACTCTTTTCCTGGAATATGCCTGTGCCATCAGGGAAGAAAAACTCCACTGATGTGATAACCTGGTCATTCAGTACATTCAGGTCATCACCTGACTTTATTTGGCCATTATGCATGAACGCTTCATGTGCTTCCTTTGTTACCCTGATGCACCCATCGCTCTGGAATAGGGTCAATCTGAACTTATCAGACCGTATGACTTTCTTCCATTGCTTCAAAGTCCAATCTTTTTTCAATCCTAACAAACTAAAGCATTTTTTCTGATTTGCCTTGCTAAAAGATTTTCCTTATGCTCACGCAGCTGTTTGGTCCCAATCCTGTGCTCTTACTTTGGTCCCAATCCTGTGCTCTATTAAATACAGCTATAGTTTTAACTGTTGATTTTTTTACCATGCAATTTCACCAAATGTTTAATGGTTTAATGGGTCAGTACTATGCTTTCTAGCTTTTGATAATGTGTGACTAAGGAGAGTTAAAATTCCAGTCATTTCAAATCTTCTGATGCAGCCCAATAAATTAACCTAAATTAAAATATTACTCTTTTTTCTTTTTGGGGCCACGCAGTGTATATTTCTTACAGGTTGTGAAGTATTCAAACTACTAAAAGTATTTAATATGCACTGAAATGCTGTGTAACTTATGTTACTGATTTAATAAATGTCATCATATAAAGCCATCATCTCTTTTGTCATCTTCTGCGCCGCACTCCAGTCCAGCAGGTGGTGAAGCAATCGTCCATAAACATGGTTAGATTTTTTTTTTCTTGTAGGAACCATGATAGAGTTTTAGAGAATTGTAAGGAATTCAATTTTAGAATTAAGAATTTTACATTTGAAAGTTTACCTATAGTTCAAATATTGTGAAGCTAAAAGTGACCCATCTATTCAATGACTGTAGTGTATCAAAATGATTTAACTATTAATCAAATCAATTAATAAACGATCGATGAAAGTGTATGATTGATTAAATAGCAATATTTATATATTTACTATAAGATTGATGACATGCAACTTCAGTATTGGCAGATAATTAAAACCAAATAAATACAGATTACAGAGACCCCAGAATAATAGTATTTCGAGGCAAATTATACTACCTTGAAAAATTGATCGCAGCACCCCAGAATTGAGTTTCCAACATGTATAACTATGTCTAACAAACAAACTTCAATGGACTCACACAATTTAAAGCATTCTGAGCATTGATTTTTATGCCTACATAGCCTACACTGTGCACCACAAGATAGTGAGTAGACGACGGTACTGTAGCTGTCCTACAAGATCTCAGTAGAGATATGGATTTTTTTGAGACATATAAATACAGAATATACAGTATATAAAGTGAATAACCAGACTGGTTACCAATCAGACCCACACTGTTAAACTATGACACCAAAATACAATAACACAAAATTTTGGTACATTTAGGGGCTTTGACAATTATTGTAAAATGATAAAAATAATACAATTATATAATAATATAGGTTGCCCAAATCCCAGCGACTGGATGCAGTGCTGGTCTCGAACCCGGAATAAAAGCGTGGGTTTGTGTCAGGAAGAGCATCCGGTGTAAAATCTGTGCCAAGTTATGTGTGGATCGGATAGCCTGCTGTGGCGACCCCTTGATGGGAACAGCCTGAAAGCCCAACCACATACAATTATATATGTACACATATTTATACATGCATTTTCTCTCACACAATGTAAATATGTGGATTTTAATGATTTTCAGTGTAAATATAAAACATTTTCCTGCCTGCCAGACTGGGTATAATTTAATTCCACAACACTACTTCCTGTATTGAGCATACTGTAAATAATGCCTAGGAGGCCAGTTCTTTGTATTCCGGTGAAATGGCAAACTGGAGATGGTGGATTTTAATGTTGATTCTGGGTTGTCTATGAAATATAAAACCAAGGCAACAAAGCTGGAAATGGAATAAAACTTTAAATCAGTGAAGTAAATCGACAATACCGTTTTGTGATTTTCCTAAGTAACACAATATCCACTGGCTGTAGTTTAAGGAATAATGTCCATTGCATAGAGCTACTGCAAAAGTGCATCTGTCTTTTAAAAATAATTTTTCAAAGTTTGAAGACATTGACAGCCAAAAGACCTACAAACATCCAACTCCAACACAATCTAACACAGATTTCAACAGAAATCACTCAGCCAGAAGGATTTCTACAGAAATCAGGGTCTTTAGTGCAGCATACTGTAGCATCTCATGTCCCTTCCTGCTCCTTCCACTCTGTCCTTCCATCCCTGTCCTCCTGCTGAACTGTTATAGCTCAGAGCCTGCAAACATCATTATAGAGGATGAAACTTTAAAGAGGTAATTAGCAGAATCAGGTCGTCTGTACAAGCCCAAATCCATCAGTAGGATGTCACAGCGGAGATGGAGAACCACTTACAAGCTGGTGTTCTCTGGGTGTGAGATGAACAAGTCCAAAGTTTCTGTACAGGAAGTCACACCCAGTCTCCCTCGCCAGAGCCTTCAAACTCACCCACATCTACAAAACTATCCTTTCATTCACATTCTCACACTTCCTGCCTTAATCCACTCCTTTAAGCGTGCGATGAATTGATAAGAGACAAAAGAAATATTCAGCAAACACTCAAGATGGGCTTGAGGGAGAAGAACAGACTGGCAATGATTAAGGCAACCGAGGCTCATGGTTCAGCTCTCACAGGCTGGTTTACACTTCAGCCTGCACTCAACCCCCGACACGTCCTCATCGATCCCTCAGAGCTATCACGTCCAAACTCTGAGAGACAGACACAGGTTGACACACAAACCAACATAGATAGACAGACACACTCTTAGTTAATAAAACAGAGTACCCCTGGATCTGATCACATGGAAACTACTGAAAGAAAAGGATAAAAAGATAAAGAGAAAGCAAATGAAAGTGACCGAAAGGCAGGAGAAGAGAAAGCAAAGGGTTTTCTTTGGGAGATCAAGGGAAAAAGCAAAAGGACAAGAGATAGCAAACATACGTAAAGAGAAAAATGAGAATAAGAAAGCAAGAAAAGTGAAGTGAAGGGAAGACAAATGAAGGGCAAATAAAAGAAAGAAAAAGAAAGAAAGAAAGAAAGAATATGAGACAGGAAAAGAGGAGAGAAATTAACAATAGTGAATGATGAGAAGAGAGGAGGAAAAGAGGAGAAAATGGGAAAGAAAGAAAAAAGGAGAAAAGAGAAAAAGGAGACAAGAGGAGAAGACAAGAGAAAATAGAAGATAAATGAAAGTCAAGATAACAGAAGTAATGAAAGACAAGATAAGAATGGAGACAAGAGAAGAGAAATGCAAGGGAATAAAAGACAAAAAGTAAGAAGGTAAGAAAGAAACAAAAAAGAAAGAAAGGAAAATGTGAGTAAGAGTTAAGAGACAAAAAATTAGTGAAAGATGTGAAGAGAGAGGAGAAAGAAAAGAAAGGAAAAAGATGAAATTTAACATGAAAACAAGAAAAAAGAAACAAAAGAGAGGAGAAGTAAGAAGGGAATAAAAGACATGAGAAAATAAAAAATAGGAAATGAAAAACAAGGTAAGAGATGAGGAAGAAGGGAAATGGAATGAAATAACACAAGAGAATAGAACGTTTAAAAAAAAGTATATGTCTGGTGTTTGTGTAGAGTGTGTGTGTGCACTAATAAAACTTTATGGAAGTTATTGACGTTTAAGCAAGAGGATTTTTATTTGTTCAGTAAAAATGCCTATAGACAGATTTGAGACTAATGAGGAGACTCTGAAACGTGTTAGATCGTTACTGTGGGCACTTTGTGGATGAGTGGGAAAGAGTTAATGAGTGTGAGCGTGTGAGAGAGAGACCATGAGTGAGAAAGAAACAGGCTGACAAAGAGAGAGAGAGAGAGAGAGATTTCTTTGAACATTCGTTAGAGGAGGATGACAGGAGAGCTGAAAACTAACATTCAAGGTTCCAAAGATCACTGGACATGGGATGAGCTGTGGTGTGTGACTGAGTGAAGGGGATTTAAAAAAAAAAAAAAAAAAAAAAAAAAAGCATGAAAATATACATAGCAAACAAGGAGCTGGTGACCGTGTTTAAATCTGTAGATTTCTCCCATACTCTTTCCTCATACCATCTGTCATGGCATGAATTCTTTAAAATTGGTATGAGTTTGTTGGGGAAAAAGTGACAGGCATCAGAGAGGCTAAGATGCAGAGAGGGCTTCAGCAGCACACTTAATTAGCTGCAGCTACAGAGCTCGTCCGGAGCTGCACCTACTGTAAAGTCAGGATGAACTCAGCAGGAGACGGAAAAACGGGAGAGCGGGGCGGGGACACAACTGTGGACAGGCCGACTTCAATTTACAGCAGAGTTAGCATGAGCACATGGACAACCTACTTTAAAAGCGTGACAGATGGTACGAATGTCATCTGAAGTATCATTCCTGAAAGCAGTGATTATACAGAGGACGAGCGTTCCCTACAGCATGGAAGACATGATCTGGCGAGACGGGAAAAGCAAATTAATGATGAAGAGACGAGAATTGAAAAAGAAGAGGCATACCTAAGGCAAAAAAAAAAGACATGAAAGGGAAAGAAAGAGGTGAAAAGGCATAAAGAGATGAAAAAGGAAAGAAAAGAAAAAATATAAGCACAAGAAGAGAGAAGAAATGAAAAGGAAAGAGGGCGAGGATCTTCAGAGTAAAGCAGAAATGTTTTAATGTCTCCTCACAGTTTAAAAGTTCTAAGAGAAGTGCTTCTTTCCAGCGCTAGATCAAAAAATGATGTGTGCTGCTCTTTGGTCCAAGCTGAACCCCCTGCAGTCCTGGCTCATTACTCTTCACATATTTATACAAAAGCATCTACTGAACTCACAGGGTCCACATAGCCTAGCATAAATAATTAAACCGCTGCCTTTTTCCTGCTGGGTGTTTCCCCTCCATGATACTCTTTAAATGCTGACCATACACCAAATGTGTACAGCAACCCACGATTGAGGAGGAAATCCTAAAAATAAAAAATAAAGATTGTGCTGGTTGAGCCATGCATGTCAGCTACAAAACAGACCAAGCATGGAAAGATACTGGCTCTTGGTTTTGATTAAACTCTCATCCAGATTCTAGCAAAGGTAAGGAACTTTCACAGATTTTGTAGCGTTACCAACCAGAAACTGCAATGGTTTGAACTGGGATTATAACTTTTCTGGTGCTTTTGATAGAAATACCTGTATGTTCATGCAATTAGCCAACCAGGCAAACACATGGCATCTGTACAATGCAGAATCAAAAGCACATACATGTACAGTTCAAAAGCTTTGGTTTAATGAATGGCAGGGCTCCAATGGTGAATGAGGTTGTCGCTAATGTGGATAATGTTTTTAATTTGCGACTAGTTGTAGATAGATACTGTATGACCGTCTCTCACTCTTACACACACCCTATGCAGATATCTGCTATACCTGCATATCTGGCACAAGAGTACATTAGTGCACGTGATAGTACGGGCGGGCTGCGTTCAATAATGAGAGCCCTCAAGAGCCGTGTCATATGCTCCTGAAAATTTCACACGTTCATTATTGAACGTAGCCCTGCTGTACTATCACGTGAGTTCCTGTGCTCTCGCGCTCTGTCCACAGTGCATTGTCTTGGGTGCACATGCTGACAAGCAGGTGGTAAAGCGAAGTGCAAATCAACAGTAATTTAATACTTATTTTAGTAGTACATTCTGAGAGCCTCTGAGTGGCGCAGTGGTAAAGTGCTCGCCCTATCATCCGGAGATCGCGAGTTTGATTCCCGGGTGATGCTGTAACTCCCGGGGTCTCGAGAGAGCTGATTGGCCGAGCTCTCTCAGAGGGAAGGGATGAGAGGTACTTCGTGCTCCCACATTAATCACGGCTCTACTGCCAATCAGGGGCGTCTGTGAGCTTGCGCTCGCGGAAGGAGCGGATAGCTGTCCTCCGAGTGTGTTACGCCGCCCCCCAAAGGTGCGTGAGCGAGCAGTTCGAAAAGATGCGGTCGGCTGGCGTCACGTGGTTCGGAGGAAACACGTGACAGTCTTCAGCCCTCCTGACTGAGTGGTAGTAGTAGCCTTTATGTGGGAGCCCCCTAGTGACGGGGAGGAATTGGACACGACTAAATTAGGGAGAAAATCTGGGAAAAAAATGCCCCAAAACAAAGAATACCAGAGTATTACAAAGGCAAATGTGAGGCCTTCTCTCCAAAAGCAATGACCCGAAGCACTCCAGTAAATCTACATCTGGATGGCTAAAAATGAAAAGAATCAAGGTTTTGGAATGACCTCGTCCAGGGGGCCGGCAACTCAAAGAGCCTTTTGGACCACAGAAAAGAAAACACAGAGAGCCACAAAACCCTTTTGACATCTAAAATGAAGATGACAATGCATATATCGCTTTTTTACCTTCATGCTTTGTATATAAAAAAAAAAACCCTTGTTTGTAGTGTGTTGCATTTATGAAATCTGCTACAGAGAAAACGAAAATTTATTTCTGCATGCAACAAAAAAATTTGAACTCCGAAAAGGAAAAAGACACTGGGTTGAAGGCTACTTTCCAATAAAATACTCATGTCTATTTCAGTCCGTCTCGTATTTGTGAAATAAAATGCCAAACTTAAATGATCCACCTGCAGCAAACCAAAAATGCCATCTGCTTCTGTGTGCCTTCATCCTTTTACCGCGTGTACTGGAGCGTGCAGTCAGCGGTCAACCTGAATAAAAACCGGGCACGAAAAGCGCAATGGATCGACAAAAAGCGACATTTTTGAGCAACAAAAATAAAACATTTGTTGCAAGATCACCATAATCCTTAAATTTAGAATTATATATTTTTTAAAAATTTATGAAATAAAATACATTTTAATTAAATACTTATTTTTTATTTTCCAAAGCCACAGGGAGCTGCAGCAGAGGAATGAAAGAGCCACATGCGGCTCCAGAGACGTGGGTTGCCGAACCCTGACGTGCTTAAAGTCCAGACCTTAACTCAACTGAAATGCTGTGGCAGGACCTGAAGAGAGCTGTGCAAAAGTGAATGCCAAAAAACTTTATGAACTGTTGTAAAGAAGAATGGACCAAAATTCATCCACAACAATTTAAGAGACTAATAAAGTCACACAGGAAACAATTACTTCAAGTTATTGCTGCTAAAGGTGGATCTACTTTAAATGCTGTTGGATTGTTAGGGGTACTTACAGTAGTATTGTCCAGATTTATCTTTTTGCCATTTTTTTTCATAAATAATGGCATGGTGAGAAAACTTATTTGTTTGTGCTCGTCTGAGGTTATATTTACCTAATACTGAGACCAGCTTTAACCAGATAGCGCTGATTATTTTCCTACAGCGGCACACCATCATATTTTAATCCTTTTACTGGATATATTACATAAAAAATATTATAATAAAAATTCAGCAAGACAATCAGTTCCACATGAAATACAACCTGGATCTGACGGAGCGAATAAGGAGTAGATTCCTTATGGACCTTAGAACTATTAGATCCTGCTGGGACAATGTGCACTAGAAATCATCAGGTCAATTCCCATTAGGAACAGACACCTTGTGTCTGTAAATCTTTATTTTTTTCCACCAGGGAAACACACACACACACACACACACACACACACACACAATCAACCTGACTCTATTTCTCCTACCCTCCAGCTGTGTTCCTTCATTTGCTCTTGTAGGCTGTGAATGTGGAAGATCTTCATCATTGTTTGAGTGAAACAGAGCTGAGATGAGGTTTCTCTACAAATGAATATACACACGCACTGTAATGGTCTTTGTTTTTCCAGACCTCATTAAGAAGCAAGAGATGCTTCACACTGCGAATCAATAGACAAATGCTAATTCATGTCTCTCGTTAACAAGAAACCGTGAGTTGTACACATACAACTGAACCACCCGCAGACACAGACGAAGGAATTTAAACTTCATAATGAAATTGTATTTTAGACCAAGTCTTTTTTTAATGCATGCATGCATATCTGCGAATAAAGAGATTCAGTTTGCAGCTTTAAAACAAATCTTATAACCTTTCAGACCTTCATGCTAAAAACATGATCTGAAATGTATACGTTTCGGTAAAGCTGCTTTACAGCAATCCCAGCAGGAACCCTAACCCTGGATGATCATCGTAATATATGAGAGCCATTCAAGTCAAAGTGAAGTCGAGTCTTGTGAAGAAATTTCTCAGGAATGAAGTATAAAACTGGTTGACCTTTACGGAAGACTTTAAGCACAGTACGGTGATGAGACTCTTAGCTGCAGTAAAACATATGAACTTTGCAAACGTTTTAAAGACGATTGTACATCCATGAATGTACGATCTTAGCTGAGGTGGCTCGGAACCCACTGCAGTCGTTCCTGTGGACAATCAGTCAGTGGAGCGCCTGATCCTTAAAAATCGATGGGGAACTTGTGAAAAAGTGAAAAAGACAGCATCTGTCTATAAGAAGTGTATACACAATTTGCACATTACAGGAACTCAGCTTTTAGTTATTGCTACAACCCCTGTTTTAAAGGTACTGAGAAAACTTTCGACCTTGATAGTATTCGAGCACTAGTGAAACGCTGGGATAAGTGCATTAGTGTAGTAGGGGATTATAAAGAGAAATACAGGTCAGTTTTTACTCTCGTATCTTTTATTCTGTGCAATTCAGTGCAATCAAAAGTCCCACTTTGACTTGAACACCCCTTGTACATTGTCGTTCAAATGAGTAAGGATGATGCAGTTTTCGAAAGTCATTTTAAAATATTGTATTTTATTTTATACACTGTATATCAT